>CAKNYM010043739.1:98945-111489 GCA_932195095.1 Andricus curvator | reverse complement strand
AGAAAGGTAATGAGAGTGAGGATGGCTTGGTTGTCTCTTTCCTAATTAATAGATTTAATAGATTAATAGATTCCTCTAGTTATATACTTGTCTCTAATGAGCCGATTAAAACGTTGTTTGGAAACATATTTTGAGGCCTTTCTATGCAATTCTTTTTCATATATTGAGCTTTTCGAATATGTTTTTTCAAAATAACTGATTTTTGGTTGCATAATGTTTCTGAGTCTTTTTGTTCAAGAATAGAGTTTTTGCACAGATTGACTTGACGATATTGTGTTTCGAATTTTCTTCTTAAAAAATTATACATATGAATTTTTTCCTGTAGTGCCACCTGGATATAAGATAGTGGAAGTGCCATCTCATGTCATTTACTTACCAGTCGCCGTGCAAACAATAAATCATATAAGGCTCCGTATAGTTGGTCAAGAAGATTGGCTTTGGTTATAATAAACCAGCACAATGCCACAAACTAATCTGTCGACAAAAAGCAGTCAAAGAGTTAACACCTTAAAACGTGATATTCTTCAAAAGTCTAAGTCTGAAGCTCAAAAAAAAGAAGATGAGAATGAAGAGATTCAAGATTTTTTGTACCTGCATATCTGTAAATTTGTTTATCAACGTTTGATTATTTATCATGAAGGAGGAAATTTTAAATATTCAAGCACTAATCATCTTGATTGTCTCATACAAAGCAAAAGTTCACTTCACGTACGTGGAAGAATAGTAAGAACTGATGGAGATCCAGTGACAAACACAGTTTTAGTTTCTAATGCCATCTGTCATTCGTTTGAAGAAGCAAGATATGAAATCAATTCAATAGAAATTGATAGAAACATAAATGTTGGTCTCACTAGTCTCATGAAAAGTTATGTAACTCCAAATCCCAAGACAATCACGTTACATACAGAATACTGGTTGGCTTCAAAATAATAATAATAATCAATCACTAAACATCGCTACTGGTTACTTTGATGTAGCCGTACCTCTTAGCATGATATTTGGGTTTGCTGATGATTATCACAAAATCATTGTCATTGAGGAGTATAAAACTGAAATTAATAAAAGAGTGTGATTATACTGATTATTGCTTAGCGTTAGACTAACAGTTTAATGAAAATTTCAGTTGCCAAAATATATTGAAAAAGATCCATCTATCGCAATAAGTTTTCAAACTTAGGAATTGTATGAATATCCTCTACTTCCAACTACTTCAAACCATATTTGGGCTGTAAAAACTTCAGCACAGTTGGAAAAACTGAAAGGAACTTACCGTTAGTGACAGGCCCGACAGATAATATGGGTATAGTGGGCAGTAATATCCACTCGGAATTTTACGGCATTTTTGGGAAAATGAATCACCACGAAGTTTTATAAATAGTCACGAAAATGAATATTATCAATTTTTATTTTTGAATTTACCGCGATTAACACGAGCGCTTTGTAGTATGTCAGCGCTTCGCATGAATGCAGCGTAAATTACTTTTCATCTGCTATAGTTATGGCAGCACAGCTATGTTGTTTGTAATTGTCTGCCCATTCCCATTGTAAGAAAGGGACAAATAAAGAAGATAAAGTAAATCTGAAGAGGGGATGCGAAGCCTGCGTATAAAGTGAGAACGATAGAGATATGGATATACTATACTATACCGCATATACTATACTATAATATATCTATATTATAAACTGAAATCGATTTTGACCTATTTATTGCGGTTTATGCGATATTTATTGATAATAATAACAATAACGGTAAGACCTCTTTGGAATGTTCCAAAGGGGCTTCAAAGGGGTTCCAAAGGGTTCCAAGGACGTTCCAGGAACGTTCCGTGCTATTAGGGCTGCCTTAGACGGTTAGTGCATCAATGTTTCTAAAATCAAAACGTTTAAACACGTCTGGATATTATCTCTTATTTCTAGTCCACGCTTGATACTCGATACCAGAATAAAACGTTAAGAATCCCGAGTATGTGACCTACCATAAGAAATTATTTCTTTCTTTAGATACCTTTCTTACCCATGCTATTCAATTGGCTTTGAATTTTTTTAAATTTCGTTTTAATTACATCTCCCTCTTTATTTTAAAGTTCCAGAAGGTTGTAGACTGTAGATTAATATTTTTCATGAGTTCTTTGCGCGCTAAATAAATGAAGACATGAATTTTTAATTAAATGTATTATCTATAAGGAAGCAACAAATCATCCTTGTTTTTCGCAAAATTATATGACGGAGTAGAAAAATGCAAGGACATAGCAAAATATAACCTTGAAAATATGTACGTGGCATGATAATGATGAGAAAATGAGAATCTACAATAGACCTTAAAGTATAATTAATTACAATTACAATTACAATTAGACCTTGAAGTTGTTTACGCAAATTCGGCTATCACAATTGCGCAATATTATTCTGCGATGTCATCTAAAATGCTCTAGAAGCTTAGCACGGACATGAACCACTACACCTACAGAACGGTCTCGAAGTCGTAAGGTAGGAATAAATTTTAGCAGTCTCACACGGTACACACACACGTGCTTATGTTCACCTCAAGCCGGCACGCACTAATACTAATCCATCCAGAACGATTCCTGTCTAACCACGATTAAAACAAGAAAGACGTATCCTATCAACAAATGGTTCAAAGCAAATTTTTAGATATAGTTTAGGCGAACAATTTTGTTACTTAGCATTTTATTGTATCTTTTGTCATTTTTCCAACAAAATACATTTTTTATTTTAATGTTATTTTTTACGTTTAAAACAAAAACTACGCATGCTATCAAAAAATAATTTATAACAAATTTGTAGATCTTTTTTTGGTCAACAACTTTTGTCTATTGATTTTTTTCGTACCTTGTGTCGTTTTTCCAAAAACTTAAATTTTTTCTAATGTTATTTTTTACGATTAAAACAAAAACCACGCGTTCAATCGAAAAATGATATATAGGGGAAAGCGGGGCACTCACGTCAGGGCGGATAAGCTGGGCACCCCTCTAAAAACTTGTAAAACGAGTAAAAAAAATCAATTTATTTTTTATTGGCATCTACTAAATGCATAGTTGTATTTGACACCAATTAATTTGTTATTTTGTAAAGAAAGAAATAAAATTCTAGTGATTGAAATTTGGAGCATAAAAATCGGATGCGCCATGGAATTTCGAACGTTCGTGAAAAGGAAAAATAAGTATCAATAGTCCTTAAAACTGGGTCTATTGTAAAGTTTGAAACTCGAACTTTAATTTCTTTTTTTTAATCACTTCTCTCAAACATGTAGTTAAATAGTTATATAAAAAATAAAAAAAGTATCGAGGTGGGGCAGAGATCGGCACCCTAAGGTGGGGCACGACATGTCACACTCGCGCCGTTCTAAGCTGTGTTTAGAGACAACAGCTGATTTTTAACCTCAAATTTAGTTTCAGTTCTGTGATTAGTGTGATTGCTAGGATGTAATACCAGGTGTAATACCTATTGTAAATGGAACTGTGGTCATTTCAAAAGAAGATGGTACCTATGAACCATTTTACGTAAATAATTATTTACCATTTGCATGATGTATGTAACTTAAAGTCATCTTTAAAACAACTTCGTTAATATTAATATATTTTATTATTAAATTTTAGATCTCACATTTGAATATTAACATTTCATCTCTTTAGCTATAATAAAACTTGTATAAAATAAAAACAAATGTGATAAAAAAACTTACAAAAAATAATGAAAGTTAATTATTAAATAAAAAATATATTTTATTTTATTTATTTATATCTTATAGAACTATTAAAAAAAGTACCATTTATCGATCTCGTTTTTATTCGCGAGTTTACCGTGCCATTTGTGCCCCACCTGGATGACATTGCCTGCCCCGCAGATACCTTCTGTGCCCCACTTTGACGCCTGCTTATTTTTATTTCTACAAATTAAACGCGTTCGTTTTAAATTTTTATTCGAATTGAATTTAATTTATAAACATTCATTTTATTTGTTGCTTCTTTTTTTGACCGTGTAAAAAATACTATTAATGTTAAAAAATTCACTCCAAGTTAGGGTGCCGCGCGTGCCACGCTCTCCCCTACCAAATTTGTAGATCTTTTTGGGTACACGGCTTTTGTCTATTCATTTTTTCTTCGTACCTTGTGTCGTTTTTTCCAAAAATTTAATGTTGTATTTTTAAATAAATTTAAAAATAATTAATTTTTATACGATTTAAATTTGCTTCAAACAATTGAAATTATGAAGGGTTTGAGTATAAATAAGTTTGAATATTACAATTTTTTGTGACTAAAATCGCTTTTAGTTTTAAATTAAGTTCGGATTCGTTTAAGTTTCAACGTTCTGGAGTAAAAAAATTTTCATTTTCAATGTTTTCCAGTTAAAATTACTATTTATTTTGAACGTTTTTTTCTAATAATTCAATTTTTTTTTGGATTTTAGAAGGATATGTCTAATCATTTTTAATATTAAACTATAATTTGTTTATATAATAACAATTTAAACTTCTTGAATTTCGGAAGCTTTGACTTTGAAAGATTGAATTTAGTTTTCAATTACAATTTGTCAAATTTTAATCGCATGGAATTTAAAATTATTGAAATTCAAAGTTATGAATTGTTCATTATTTAGGTTTGAAGTCAGGTTTAATTAAATGATGACATTGAACACTGCATTTATCCTGGTAATAAAATCAATCGTTTTATTATGAAGTTCTGGTAGACGTGGCAGATATTTAGAGGCTCATATTGAGTATCGACAGAGATGAGGTGGGAGATTGCCGATCCCATACATTTGATTTAGAGTGATTTTCCGCAGCGCCCCCTCTGCACCTAAGCTTATGCGAACTAAAATAAAAGCGCCCCCAATGCACCTAGTCAGTTTACGAACTAAAATAGACGATAGACGCTCCTACTTGAGTGGTCAAACAGGGCGGCATTTTTCGAGTTTGATAATGTCGGTAGAGAAGATCAGAGTGGGTAATTTTAGTTCGTAAACTGGCTAGGTGCATTGGGGGCGCTTTGATTAAAAAATTGTCATAAAAGAATCTGGAAGATTTTAAGGCCATTTTTATCATTTTGCACAATTAAAAAAAAATTCCATGAAAAATTCGAATTAATTTAAAACATAGTTCTGAAACTGTTAACAAATAATTTAAATATTTAGAAGATTTAAAAGAAAATATAGATTTTTGAAGATTTTGAAATGAAATTTTGGAACCTTTTCAAGAATTTTGAAGGGTTTCAAGGAAATAAAAATTTTTTTCGTAAGATTCATGAGAAAGCTTTTAATGCTTTTTTTTTATTTTGAAAAATAATCTTTAAAAAAAATTCAAAAATATTTTAAAACATTTTTAAACATTTCAAAAAATGAGACAAATGAAAAAACCCGAAAAAGAGTCTTAATAATTATTTTAGTATATCACGGTGAAAAATGGTGAAATGTAAAAAAATGTTATTGTATCGAAAATTTAACTACTTTGTTAAAAAATCATCTTTTTGATTGAAAATGTCACTATTTTTTTTAAATTCGTTGTTTGTTGGTTGAAAATATAACTACTCTTATTTAAAATCTTTTTCAATTTCTTCTAAATTTTATTATACATTTTATTTTTAAATTTTATATTTAATATTTAATAATTAATGGAAGTCACGACATTTCGAAAAAAGTTCTGGAAAAATCATGAAATTTTGAAAAATTGACAAAATTTTTTTTTTCAAAAAATTAATTTCAAAGAATATTAATCAAAGTCTTAATATTTATTTTAATATGCCGCAGCGATAAATAGTGGAGATTAAGAATTTGTGTTGAAAATTAGTGTTGTTTTTTGGTTTAAAATTTAAATATATATTTTTCAAATTCGTTGTTTTTTAGTAGAAAATAAATCTTCTTGTTTGAAAATTCCTATCTTGTATTGAAAATTCGACTACTTGGTTACCCTGGCGGACCGAACGGACGGAGCGGATACGCTACAGCGTATTCTCATAGTATCCACATCGTATCCTCTCCGTATCATGTAAGAAAAACTCATTAAAAAAGGAAGATGAACACTGCCCTTGTTGAAATTCGGATTCTACGTGAAATTTTTCGTTAAAAGGTCACGGAGTAATCGCAATAGTTTTTCTTGCAACATTAAAAACTTTTACAAAATATAATACTTATCGATAACGTGGGCTGAAGGCGACTTCAAAGGCATCGTCGACGGATAACGCCTATTGACTGTTACTGATCGACGATGCGTTTGAAGTCGCCTTCAGCGCACGTCATCGATAAATATTATATTTTTTTAAAGTTTTTAATGTTGCAAGAAAAACTATTGCGATTACTCTGTGACCTTTTAACGAAAAATTTCACGTAGAATCCGAATTTCAACAAGTGAAATGTTCATCTTCCTTTTTTAATGAGTTTTTCTTGCATGATACGGAGAGGATACGATGTGGATACTATAAGGATACGCTGTAACGTATCCGTTCCGTTCGTTCGGTCCGCCAGGGTAAAAATTTCTTTTTAAAAATTTAAACATTTCAAAAAATGAGACAAATGAAGAATCCCGAAAAAGAGTCTTAATAATTATTTTAGTATATCACGGTGAAATATAAAAAAATGTTATTGTATCGAAAATTTAACTACTTTGTTAAAAAATCATCTTTTTGATTGAAAATGTCACTATTTTTTCAAAATTCATTGTTTTTGGTTGAAAATGTAACCTTTCTATTTGTTTTTTATTGGTTTTAAATTAATTTTCTTACAAGGGGAGTGCGCGTGACGGGGCACACGGATTTTAATCATCTTTTGTGAGCGAAAAGGGTTTAATTTGAGATGAAAAAAGCTGAAACCGTTTACTTAGATAGAAAACAGTTTATGAGAAAAAAGGGTTGAAAGAAAACCGCGCAGAATGACTATCGGTTTGAATTAGGGAGCAATCGAGCAAGCCTCGATGTAACAATGGTCTAGGTTCCAGCCTGGAGGGTCTGCCGTCATGGGTTCGCGTCCTCGTACTTTATCACATTTTTTTTGTTTCTATTCCTTTTTTTGAATAGTTTAACCCCGAATATGCATAAATATTATAAAAACAGTAGTAAAGAGTTTTAAAAAAATATTCTAAGAATACAAAAATTATTATTTTTGACGCAAATATATTTTTATAAAGTAGTTGATGTTTGCAGCACGTAATAAATTATTTTAAAGCAATAAGCATTATTATTTTGCACTTATTTTTTTGTACTTTTATGAGCAAAAAATAAATTTAAAGAAATCATATGAATGAAAAATAAATTAGGAGTACCTAAAAATATAAAAGCGGAAGTTGGGTTACAAGTATAGAAATTTAAAATGAAGAATGCGATATCGGGTCTAGAAAACATTACGTAATTAATTAAAACTGTAAATAATTTTTTATTTTGAAAAATAAATTTTAATCGAATATTCAAAAACATTAAAAAACTTTAATAAAATTGTTAAGGCTTCCGTTTCCGGTACCGATCGTGAGAGAACGCTTTTGTTTCAAGTGTCAGTTTTTTGGCTTTGCTGAAGGGAATAAGCGTGTGTGGGTGCAGAAAGGGCAGTGAGTGCGAAGATCAGGGGTACAGGAAGAAGGGTGAGTGAAGGCAAAGGTGTAAAGGGTGAAAGAAAGTTGTGTGAAGTGAAAATTGAAGAGTGCGAATTTTTTTTGAGGTTAGGAGCAGAGAAAATAGTTTCTGGGCAAGGGGGGCAAGAGGAAGGTGAGTGAAGAGCGGGAAACGTCGCAGATCACTAAGTAAGGTAGGATGCCGACGTATCGAAGTCCAAAAATGGGCGCCAGAGGGCGACAGTCAATAGACGATCGCGTAGAACAGGTAGCCGAAATAACAGGTGACAATGATGAGGGCGCGGTTGGTGGGGAGAAGGGGGAAGGTGACAGTAGCGGTGAGACGTTACAGACGCCGACCAGGGAGGGGACGGCAGAGAGGAGGGATACAGGCACGAGACACAAACCCGTGAGACCCTCTAACCTACAGCGCCTTAACAGGCTTGGCAGCGCGGGATCGAACAGGAGTCTAGACGAATGGCGAAATAAAGTGAGCGCGACCAGTAGTGAAGGGGAAGAAAAAAGAAAAAGAGATGAAGGGGACGATGATTCAGAAAGAGACAAGGATAGCAAGAAAATTAGGAATAAACGAAAAACACCAGACAGAGATAGGGGGATGGGGGGATGTTTGAGAATCTAGCAGCCCTCATAAAAGGGTTCAGAGAGGAAACAAGGAAGAGACTGGATGATATGAATAGGGATATGAATAGGCAGGGGAAAGACGTAAGGGGGGAAGTGGGAAAAGTAAGAGAAAAGTGGGAAGAGTGGGATAAACTCTGGAAAGAGGAGAAGGACAAGGTATGGGGTAAACTAGAGAGCATAGAGAATAGACAGAGAGAGGTGGACGAACAGAGAAATAGTGAGATAAAACAGTTGGAAGAACGGATAAGTAACTTAGAAATCAGGAATGAGCATATGGGGAAGGAAACACAGAGTGCGGAAATAGTGAAAGGGAGTGATAACTTGCAAAATGAGAATGAAAGATTGAAGAAAAGACTGAGTAAGATTGAAAGAAGATTGGAAGGGGAAGAAAGGACGAAGAGGAAAAATAACATAGTAGTTAAGGGATTGAAAGTGGAGAGTGAAACAGGGGAAACGGAAATCAAAAATCTTTTGAAAGATATTGGAGTTCAGGTAAGGGTAGAGGGAGTTAAGAGAATAGGATGGACGAAGGAAGTAGAAGAAGGAATGTTTCTAGTGAAAATAGGGAGTGAGGAAGAGAAAAAGAAAATTATGGAGGGAAAAAAAATTATTGAGAGGAAGAAGGGAAAGAATTGAAGAGGATCTGACATGGAGGGAGAGGAAAAGGAGATGGCAAATAGAGCAAAAGGCATGGGTCGAGAGGAAAAAAGGGGGCATGGTATGGATAGGGAGAGACAGATTATGGATAAATGGGGAGGAATGGTTTTGGGACGAAGAATTAGAAGAAATAAGGAAAAAGGGAAAAAGAGTCGAGAAAGGTAGAAGAAAGGAAGATGCAAAAGAGTTTAAAGATCAAACATAGGGGTTTCCAAACGACAAGGCGGAAGAAAAGTGAGGAGGATAGGTGAGGGAAGGGAAGAGAAAAATGTGAAAATAGCTTTCTGGAATGTGTCAGGCTTGAAGAACAAGAATGAAGGATTTTGGCTGGAGTTAGATTAGTGGGATGTGATTATGTTGAGTGAAACCTGGGCAGATGAGAAGGACTGGAAGGGGATGAAAAGGATGTTACCTAAAGGTTATATGTGGACAATGCAAGAAGTAAGAAAGGAACACGTTAAAGGTAGAGGGATGGGCGGCATGGTCTCAGGGGTAAGAGAAGAACTGGCAGTAAAAGGGAGAACAGAGGAGGATAGGGAGGAAAAGGATGGAACAATGGTAAGAAGGATTATAATTGGAAAAGTCAAAATAGCGGTGGTTTGTGTATATAGAAGAAGAGGGGAAGAGGAAGTTTGGAGAGTAATAAGGAGGTGGATGGAGGAAAAGAAGGAAGAGTTGGTTCTGATAGGAGGTGACTTGAATGCAAGGACTGGCGAGCAGGGGGGAGGGATTTGGGATGAATAAAAGGAGGCCTATGTAAGGAGCTCCAAACATAGGGAGACAGACCGGGAAGGGAGGAGGTTGCTAGACGAAATAGGAGAAACAGGATGGTTTATATGTAATGGCAATATGAAAGGAGATGAGAAAGGAGAGATCACATCTATAGGCAAGGGAGAAACAATAATAGACTACATCCTGGCGGAAGAAAGAATAAGGAAGATGATAGGCAGTATGAGCGTGGGGAATGAGATAGGGTCCGAGCACTTCCCAGTAATAGCTACACTGAAAGGTGGCGTCCGAAAGCGTGGCAGAAGGAGAAAGGAAAGAGGGGGAGAAAGGAACACGAAAATGGGAGTCTGGGGGGAAGATAAATTAAAAGAGTTTAAACAAAACATGGAAAATGAGAATGTTAGGTATGAAAAAGAGGAGGGAGTAGACTCGTTAATTGAAAGGTTGAAAGGGTCGATTGAGAAGGTAAGGGATGAGATAGGTACAAAAGAAGGAAGAGAAGAGGGAAAGAGAGGCTGGTGGGACGAGGAATGCAGGGAGAGCAAAGAGATAATGAAAGAGTGTGTAAGAAAATGGGGGAAAGGAGAAATGGAGAAGGCGGAGTACAACAGGAAAAAAAGAGAACATGAGAGGTTGCTGGAAAGAAAAAAGCAAAGGGGAATAGAAAAATATAAGGAAGAAGTAGAAAAAGCGATCAAAGAAGGTAGGGTCTGGGATGTGATAAATAGGGAAAGAGGAGGAAGGAAGGGCGTGAATGAAGAAATAGAAATGGATGAGTGGACGGATTATTTCAGGGGTCTGTTAGGGGGAGAACAAAAGAGGATCAAAGGGGTAAATAGAAGCATAGTTCAAGGAGAAATGGAGAAAGGGAACGGAATAACAAGAGAAGAAGTGGGTGAGGCGATAGATAGATTAAAAAGAAACCAGGCTACAGGAGAGGATGGTATGGAGAACGAAGCGATAAAGTATGGGGGAGAAGGGGTTAGGGAAGGGATCTGGAAGATCTGCAAAAAGGTCTGGAAAGGAGAAGGGTGGCCGGAGGAGTGGATAACAGGGCTGGTGGTACCGCTTGTCAAGAAAGGGGAGGGCAAGAAGGTAGAGGACTACAGAGGGATCACTCTCATGCCAGTGAGTTATAAAATATACGCAGAAATTCTACGAAAAAGGTTAGAGAGCCAGATAGAAGAGAAACAAAGTATCCCACACAATCAGACGGGATTTAGGAAAGGGATGGGGACAATAGATAACATTTACGTACTCAACTACTTGGTTAACAGAAATTTAGGGAGGAAAAGAGGGAAATTAGTCGCCTTGTTCGTAGACTTTAAAGCAGCCTTTGACTCAGTGAATAGAAAAGTGCTATGGCAGGCATTGAAAGAGAGGGGAATAGAAGAAGGGATAGTGGAGAGGATAAATGAAATTTTTACTGAAACCAGGATTAGGGTGAAGATAGGGGGGAAAAAAGGGGAAGTGTTCTGGACAGAAAGAGGTCTAAGGCAAGGGTGCCCGTTGAGTCCGCTACTCTTTAATATGCTGCTGGCAGACTTACAGGAGAAGCTAAAGGAGAAAGGCAAAGGGGGAACGATTTTGGGTAATAGCAAACAATATTCTCTAGCATACGCAGACGACGTAGTGCTGTTAGCAGACGATGAGAAGGGGATGAACCTAATGATGAGAATTTTCGAAGAGTATGTGGGAACAAAAGAACTGACGGTTAACGTAGGGAAGACCAAGGTGATGTGCTTCAAAACTAGAAAGACCAAAATAGGTTACGTTTGGAAGATGAACGGACAAACAGTGGAAAGTGTGGAGGAATTCTGTTATTTAGGTTTTTGGTTTGAGGCAGGAGGGGGAATCGAGGTGTAGGTGAGGAAAAGAATCGAGTGTGCGAGTAAAGTAATGGGCCAAGTATGGGGTATAGGAAAGAGAAGGTTCAATGACGATTGGAGAATGAGGGTTTGGTTGTTTGATGCGTTGGTTTGGGCGGTGATGTGTTATGAAGTGGAGGTCTGGGGATGGAAGGAACATAGGAAAGTGGAAAGCATGCATGAGAGATTTCTGAGATGGGTAATGGGGGTTAGTTGCAGTTGCCCAGGTTACATGTTAAGGGAAGAATTAGGAAGGGAAAAAATGGTAACTAGACAAATTAAGAGAGCCTGGAGGTTTGAATAGAAGTTGAAAAGGGGAGAGGGGAGCAGAATTGCACAAGTATGCTTGGACGAAGTTCGGAACAAGGAGACGAGAGGCAATTTGAGAAATTCAAAATGGGAGGAAGAAAGGAAAAAAATGAGGAGGGTTTGTGATATACGAGAAGGGGTTCAGGATTGGCAGAGCATAGAATTAGAGTTATTAGTAAGACAAGGAGAAGAGAGATGGAGAAAGATTATGGACTCGAGGTACAATAGATGGTATATGATGGTCAAAGGGTTAACAGAACCAGAATATTTGCAAAAAATAAAAAAGGAAGACAAATGGAATAGGGTGGTACGGTTTAGAATGGGAGAAGGAGTGAGAGCTTGTAGATATTGTATGGCTGAAGAGGACAATCTGTGCAGAGTATGTGGATACGAAATGGAGTCATGGGCACATGTGTTAGAGAGGTGTACAGGAGAGGAAGATGGGCAGTTGAGGTAATCCTATTAAAGGAAATGAAATAGCAAAAAGTAAACCTTTGAAATCGCTGAAAATGTATTTTATGGTAAGAGGAAACGGAAGCCCTGGAATATCGCTCATTTTAAAGTTTAAGAATTATTAGCGTGAAAGTGTGTGATAGCGGTGAAAGTTTGATGCTGAGTTTTTCGGATAATTGTGGTGAAATTTGAGGTGAGTGGATTGTGGATGAGTATAGAAGGGTTCGTTTGTGAGGGATTGGTTGAGAGATTAAAAGATTGACAAGGGGGTGAGGATATTTTTGGGAATAAAGACAGATTTGTGTGGAAGTTGAGGTTATGTGGGTTTGAGGTT
>CAKNYM010043739.1:76110-93945 GCA_932195095.1 Andricus curvator | reverse complement strand
AAGAAGAAAGGAGGGAGTTCTTTAAGGCTAGAGGTATAGAAGACGAGTCTGGAGTCAACTATGAAGAAGTAGAAGAAAAGGATAGGGAAAGACAATTAACAGAAAGATGGGGGATGATTGAGGAATCAAAATATAATAAATGGTATAAGATGATAAAAAAGGAACGAGTACCAAATTATTTAGAAAAGGGATGGGGAGAGAAAAGATGGACCAGAATAGCAAGATTTAGATTGGGAAACGAGGTAAGGGCATGTATGTATTGGGATGAGAAAGAGAACAGGAAGTGCAGAATCTTTGAATGGGAAGAGGAAACATGGGAGCATGTATGGGAAGGATGTAGGAGAGGAATGGAAGATAAAGGAAGCTGGCAAGAGAATGTGGTGAAGATTCTAGGGGAGGATGGTTTGGGGGAAGAGTGGATGAAGGAGTTAGAGGGTGCTAGGGGAGCAAATGAGAAAGAATGAAAGAATGAATGGAAAAAATGGCAAAATGGAGTTACAAGAGAAGTGAAAGGAAAAGGAAACGGAAGTCGCTTAAATTAGAAGCGTAAAGATTTGTAAGTAGTGGTTATGTAATAGCATAAGTAAATTAAGTTGCTTTTGCGTTATCGCTTTCTCTCTCGCTTGCACTCTCGCTTTCGATCGCTCGCTCACTCGTTCGCTAACACGTCCCAAATTGCGCTATCGTCAAAAATAGAAATAAGGATATAGATATAAGATTTTCTGTAAATAAGTGTAAATAACTGTAAATAGTAAGGATAAGATTTTATAAAACATGTAGAAGGAAGTGTTGTAAGAAATGGAAGTCATGTAAACCCTTAGGGGACACATTATGAATAAAGAAGAGTACTGTTATTTTAAGCAAGGCGAAGCACTAGAATATAAGCAGCGGTTAAGTTAGATTAAGGATGGAATGTAAATGTATGTACAGGGAGCGGAGGCCCTCAAACCCGTAAAAGGGAGAGATTAAATATACATACATACATACATACATAATAAAATTGTTAAAAAAGATTCTGGAAGATTTCAAGGCAATTGTTATAATTTTGCACAATTTAAAAAAATCACAAAAAATTCCAATTCATTTAAAACATAGTTTTGAAACTTAAAAAGACAATTTTAATATTGAGAAGATTTAAAAAAAAATAAAAGAAAATGTACATTTTTGAAAAAAATTCATTTTTGTGGTTGAAAATTTAAATCTATATATTTTTTTTAAATTTGCTGTTTTTTATGAGGAAATTAATTTTATATGTTAAAAATTCATCTTTTTGATTGAAGATTGAATTTTTTTTTGAAAATTCGTTGTTTATTGGTTGAAAATGTAACTATTCTTCCAACTTATTTAGGATTTTTTCTCGGAATTTATAGAAATCTTTTGAAATGTTTTAAAATCTTTTGAAATTTTGTTGAAAAATTAATTTTTGAAAACAAAAAATCCTTCAAATTTCCCTATTAATCTTAAGAATATTCTCTTGAAACCATTAAAAATTCTTAAAAAGTTTCTAAACTTTCTGTTCAAAATCTTTGAAATTCTACATTTTGTTTTAATTTTTTTAACTCTTTTGTAGTCATAAATTATTTTTGAATCTTTTGAATACTTTTAAATATCTGTTAAAGTTGCTAGATTTTTCATTAATTTTGTAACTGTGCAAAATTGAAAAATTTTGTTTTAAAATCTTTTAAACATTGAAACATTAAAAACTTTTTTTAAAGTTAATTTCAAATAAAATTTATCATATCAATAAAATCGATGTGAACGAGAGAAGTGAGCTAACGTTAGATCTTTTACTGACTCTAAGAATTGAATATAGCAATGTAAAAGTCCGCGAAATTTGAAAATATAAAATGAGAAAAAAACTACCATTAAATAAAATAAAATGAATAAAACAATTTCTATCTTGACATAATAGAATTTTATACGAATATTAATTTACGTCAGTCAGATTAATTTTATTTAATTACACGAAGAAGAAAATACAATATTTTAATTATGATTCACAAGAAGAGAGAGAGAGAGAAAGCAAGTGCGCGCGTGCATGTGTGCAGTGTCCGCACTCCGCAGTGATGCCCATGTTGGGGGCCGCGCGCTGGTTGGCTGCAGTTGGCGCACAATTCAAAATAGGTATTAGAAACAATTCTTTTAACTAAAATAAATAATTATCATAAGATGTACAAGAATGTATATGAATTGTATTTGTCAAAAAAATTTTGTGAAATATTAGAATTTTTTCCCAACGTTTTGCGATGTGAGTTTTTGACAGGCAGTAGAGCGGGCGAAATCGCTTATCTCTATCGGATAACACTGCACTGTGAAAATACTTATTCATTTTCATTCCAAAGGAGACAATTTCCAGTCAAAGTAGCATTTGCAATGACAATCAACAAATCACAAGGTCAAACTTTCGATCGAATTGGAATTTATCTGAAAAAAGATGTTTTCAATCATGGACAGCTGTACGTAGCTTTTTCAAGAGTTAGATCTTGGGATCCATTGAGAGTTTATTTAAGGAGCGACGCCATACAAAATGATAAGAAAAATAAAAAATTACGTTTTTCAAGAGATTTTTGCCTAATTAGAAAACTCCGTGTCTCAATATATTCGAAAAGTTTGATATAATATAATATATTAATATAATGAAATGTCTACCATAGACGAAAATTCAATTTATATTCGAGATGGAAATAATTAGGTTTGATATTTTCAATAAGCACGGTGTGCCTCGACTGACTTCAACCCAAAAGGGCTTGCATATGCCGGTTTTTTTCTAAATATACTTCTGGGATGCCCCACAATCATTTTGAACCCAAAAAGAAAAAAATCGCTTCGGCCCTTTTTGAGAAAACTCTTCTTTTGATTTTTTTGAAGAGTTTAATCAACATATTTTAATGAAAATAAGTTAAAAGTGGAATTTCATTGTCTCAAACCACTCAGTTTGGAATCCAAAAAAGGGCTACAGGTGCTGAACATCTTACGAGAACTGAAACCCTTCAATATTTTTGAAAAATGGTGACAAAAGTGGGAAAAAATCAGTTTTTTGAAAATTGCCTTATTCCAGTTCATCCTATGTCCCAAACACCTTAACAAGAATTAAATTGCTTGAAATTGTTTGCAAAATGAAAAAAAAATCGAATGCTCTATCTCTAAAAGTTTGGGAGTTATGGTCATAAGAAGTTGATTTTAAGCGAATAATTTGAATGAAATATATATATATATATATATATATATATATAATTTGAAAAAAAAGTTAAACAACCACCGCAGGGTCCCACTAAGAGCAACTGCCATCCGACAAAATGTCAATAGTCCCCAGTAGCACCGCGGTAAATCACACCTATGGCCACGTCTCACAACCGTGAGATGGGTGGTCATAGGCAACGACAAAATCACAACGACAGGCCGGCGAAACCCTCGTGTGTCTTGAGGACACAAAGCGACCCAAGGATGACAGCTTTCTGCATCCATCTCGCAAGTGCCTTGGCATATTTTTGGCACGCGGGTATTGCTTTAAGGTTACGAACCAGTGATAGTTTCGCACCTCCGAGAGCACCTATCACAAGGACAATTACTTGTACCGAATATTTTGGGTACAGTCGTTGTAGCTCTCTTTTAAGGTCTTGATACCTCTCCTCTTTTTCTTTCTCCTTTGCAGTGATGTTGTATTCGGACGGAGCCGAGAATTCGATCACGAATATAGTTCGTTTCTCGAAGTCTTGGAGAACAATGTCAGGACTCGAGTGCGCAACGGAGACTGCTGCCCGAAAATCGTAGTTCCAGAAAATTTGGCACTTCTCGTTTCGGACAATCGACTCTATCTCTTTTGGAGCGTTCGGCAGGGCAGGGTCGCGCCCAACACCGTAAGAGCGACAAAGATGGTGATAAAGCACTCTTAGGGCCGCATTATGTCTATAGATATACGTCGTTCCCGCGTGGGTCGGACACCCTGATAGTATGTGTTCTAGGTACTCAGCGTGAGCATGACACGCTCTGCACCTATCACTGGGAACTTCTTGACGTAAAATGCGCTCACGGTATGCTAAGGTGGAAATGACACCGTCCTGGCATGCGAAAATAAAACCCTCTGTACCTGAATTAAGCCCTGATGATTTGAGGAAAGCAAAAGTTTGCTCCTTCGACAAGGACTGTTTTTCTACATTTCTGTGGAAGTTTCCGTGCATTTTCTTGTCGAGTAGCTCTTTGTGAAAATTTGCAACCTCTGCTTTCTTCACTTTGGTTCTTAGAAGTGAAGCATCTAGATGAAGTAATGCACTTTCCTCACTTCTGATGTTAAAATTCAGGCCAAGGGTCTCGGCCGCTTGCTCCGCGGCTTTGTAAAGGAACGCTCCTTCGCCAATCATCTCGTGGTTCCTGACCATCTTTAGGAGAGGATCTCTGCCATTCGCAACGATGTAAGCTGTACTTAGAACAATCCGGTTATGAAGACACTGGAGATTCAGAAGTCCGCGTCCACCTTGACGGTGTGAAATATATAATCGCGGAACTGACGAATTGATATGCAAGCTTTTATGCATATGCATGACCTTACGTGTAATGACATCAAGGGCCTTAAGCTCGTTCTTCGTCCATTGAACTACCCCAAACGAGTAGAGTAGAACCGGGACGGCAAGCATGTTAGTAGCAGATACTTTGTTCAACGCCGACAGATTGGAAGACCAAATCTGTCGAAGAAGATGCTTGTATCTGCTTCGGAGAGACTCCTTCACTGATGTTACGTCCTGAATGCGGTTTTGAGGCACGCCCAGGTATGTATAGTTCTCTCCAGTATTAAGATGTTTGATATCACTTATATCCACAAGCTCAGGATCCTTGGGAACGCCAGTAATCTTTCCTTTCTTCAGATAAATTTTGGCACACTTGTCCAAGCCAAAGTCCATCCCAATCTCTCCTGTGCAGTTCTTGACAATATTTATAGCAGTTTGAAGTTTGCTTCTACCAGAGGCATAGATCTTCAGGTCATCCATATAAAATACATGAGTGACCTTATGCTCGCGCTGATTAGTATTGCCACAGAGGTATCCAGGAGAATTTCGTAGTGCGAGAGATAGAGGCAAAAGTGTGATGCAAAAAAGCAAAGGGCTCATGGTATCACCTTGAAAGACGCCTCTCTGGAAGGTGACGTTGTTCGTTGTCACACGATAATTTCTAGATGAGATAGTAAATCTACTTTTCCAAAGAGGCATCAATCTCTCTATGCATCTCACTATGTGTCGATGTACCTTCAAGCTTTCCAACAGACAGATGATAAGTCTATGAGAGGTTGAATCGAAAGCTTTCCGGTAGTCAATCCAGGCCTTTGACAGGACGCGCTGATGGGCTGCAGCGTCTTTACAGACACACCTGTCAATCAGCAGATTCTCTCGACAGCCTGCTACACCTTTTTTCGAGCCACGTTGTTCGTACATCTCTCGCCATACAGGCTCAATTCGTCGAACAATCCTGTTGTTGAGGACAGCTGTAAAGATCTTATACAGCGTGTTCAAACAAGTTATTGGCCTGTAATTCTCTGGGTTGGACAAGTTGCCTTTTTTTGGAAGGAGTATAGTGCGTCCTAACACCAGCCACTGCGGAATGGGCGTCTCCGACTTTAAATATGAGGTGAATATGCGGGCCAAATGTTGGTGTGTAAAAGTAAACTTCTTCCACCAAAAGTTCTTGATACAATCTGGTCCAGCAGCGGAAAAGTTCTTCGTGCCTCTAAGTGCTTTTTTCACCTCTTCGGCAGTGATTGATGGACATTCCTCCTCAGATTTTATGAGGTTGTCGCAAAACTCCTTGAAGCGGATGATATTTTCAGTATCTTCTTTCAACTCTAGTGTTTTCGGGATCTTGTACACCTCTCTCCAAAAAGTCTCTACCTCCTTGGCCTTGAGTGGATTTTTTACAGAAACAGGTAGATCGCTGAAGAGGCGCGATGGGTCAGCGAGAAACTGTTGATTCCCCCTGATCCATCTCTCCCTCTTCTGTATTCTCCTCCTTGCGTCAGATAACAGCCGTATTTTGTCAACAATATGCTGCTTGATTGTCAGTAGCTTTGACTTGTTTAGTGTGTGATTCAAGATCCTTAATTCTTGGGCGAACTTTCGAACCTTTTCCGTAAACGGTCTACCAGATGTTATGTAGTCAATCACACATTGAACACGGGACGCATTCTGTCTTGCCCATCCAATCTTCTTGTTCAGTTGATGCAAGCGTCTTTTGGTCTTTTGATCCATCGTTGGTTTCAGCCTTCGATTTAAATCAGCTAAAGTTCTCGCAGCACCATAAACTGAGCAATTGATGGTCCAGAGGTCGGAGTCTTGCGAGATATCTCCACGAAGGAAGGCATCCATTTCAGCCAGATCTTGGGGCTTAGGAGGAACTTGCATGTTAATGTTCCTTCTAGAAATGAAATTGCAATCATCTCTCAGAAGGTGCCTGCTTTCTGCGGTTGGTCTCAATGTCGCTTCCTCATCTTCGTCTGCAGCTTCATAAAGCAGCGGTTGGGGAAGCGCTCCGCGTACATATCCATTTTTCCGGAGGTAGTCGGCTTGATTTCGCAAAGACTGATGCGAAACGTGCTGAAGCTCTGGGTGTTTCTGGCACCACAGAGTGTGCATACGCGCCATAAAGCCTCCGCAAACAGGGATAATGCTGGCATCGTAGCAGTCTAGCACGTCATCCCTGAGTCGATCCGTCCACTCAATGTGGGCGTTTCGCCGGTTGGTCGTCGTGTTTCCATCTAAATTATTTTCAGCACCCCGAACTCTAGGCTGATCGGCATTGGTTGCCGACCCATTGTCGGGTGCTCTGTGCGTTCGATTGTCTTGAACCGCATCTACAACATTTTGGTGTTTTGGTGGTTTCATTGTTGTTCCCACGAGCAGCTAGGGAAAGGGTTAGTCCGTCCTTGTAGAGCCCCGCGTGCAAGGATAAGGCTGCATACTCTGAGAGGTCGCCCGGTATCCCAGAGTCACCGTTTGAGACACCTAACCAAAGTGCCATTCAGCTTTCGGCACGGTTGTTACGCCTCCGCTTAGGAGTTATTCCTTCGGGAACATCCCTGGACAATTGTCCGCGACTGCTTATTAATTATTGTAACCATATTCAGCAGAAACCCCTGGTACAGGAACCCTCTATCCGCAACCCGAGGACGCGTTCGGTGGCTTTGTCATAGGCCCTTCGGTTCTATTCCAAAGGCATCGAAACCAAATAACGAATAAATCAAATAAAATAAAATTAATAATAAAATAAAATAAATAATACGAATAAATAAATAAATATATATATATAGTTTTGGAGAAATAACTTATTCCCTATGCATATCTGATGGTAAAAATTGCCGAATAATTAATTAAAGAAGACTTAATTTTGAGTAGATCTAAAAAAAACATTGCTCTAGCTCTAATAGAACCAAAATTATGGCGCTTTAAATATGACCCTTTCTTTATGAAATTTTTTTTAACATCAATTTTATAAATAAAATTTCTCGTTTTTCAAAAGAACTCATTTCCTCAGCGACTTAGGTGAAAGTTGCCAGTAAGTTATTTAAAAAAGACATAATTTTGAGAATATCTAAAAAAAAACAATGCTCTAGCTGTAATAATGCTCTAGCTCTAATCGCATCCAAATTATGGCCTTCTGAATATGATCCTTTTGTAATGAAATTATGTTAATCATCATTTTTTTTAACAAATTAAATACAAAATCAAAATCTTATCAATTTTTAAAATAAAATATCTCGTTTTTAAAAATAAATAAGTCCCTGAGCATTGGACATGATAGAGTCTGTTCACTCAGATTTTAAAGCCGTCTGGACAATATATAAAGTCTCTAAGAATCATCCAGACTACGCAATCAGGCTACAACGTGCATTATGTGAATATGCCTTCACTCATTTTAAGCTCACAATCATGTTTTCCTAAAATCGTTAATAAAAGTTTTCAGTTCATAATTAAATTAATCAAGTCTTCATTTAATTCAAGCACAAGATACACAATATGATGAAAACATTTTTTCTGTCTCAGCCTCCAGAAACGAAAAATTAAAAAAAAAAATTTCAACAAAATTCCATGAAAAGCGTAATTTTCAGGAGGCCATAATTTCGACGAGTTCTTTTGGAAAACGATACATTTTATTTAAAAAATTGATATTGAACAAAATTTCATAAAAAGGGCCATAATTTTGGTTCTATTACAGCTAGAGCATTTTTTTTTTTTTAGATCTACTCAAAATTAAGTCTTTTTTAAATAACTTACTGGCTAATTTAACCTAAAACGCTGAGGTAATGAGTTCTTTTGAAAAACGAGAAATTTTATTTATAAAATTGATGTTAAACAAAATTCCATAAAAAAAGGATCATATTCAAAAGGCCATAATTTGGGTTCTATTAGAGCTAGAGCAATGTGTTTTTTTAGATCTACTCAAAATTAAGTCTTTTTCAATTAAATATTCGGCAATTTTTAACAGATATGCATAGGGGAAAAGTTATTTCCCCAAAACTATATATATTTTTTTTTCGTTCAAATTATTCGTCTAAAATCGACTTCTTAGAATCATAACTCCCAAACTTTTAGAGATAGAACATTCGATTTTTTTTCATTTTGCAGAAAATTTCAAGCACTTTAATTCTTGTTAAGCTCGTAAGATGTTCAGCACATTAAAATATGTTGAAAAACCTCTTCAAAAAAATCAAAAAAAAGTTTTCTCAATAGCTTTATTTCAATGATATATGCTTCTAATTAGATTCATTTTGTATTTGTATATTTTCAACAGGTGGCATATTGCTTCTAATTTATCTAGATTTTATGAATAATTCAAATCAAAAATTCATTGAAAAATATTTTAATAAATCTTAATTCACATTTGAATGGACTTAAATTTGAGTGTTCTTAAGTAACACAATAACAGAATTTCCGCGCGCGTAGCGCGCGGTATGTTCTAGTTAATAAAAAATGTCATGTGAGAGTTTCCCGGAAATCGTAAAATCTTAAGAAAATGTTTTCATATTTCCTAAAAAAAACATCGTTTTTTTGAAATTGGCAAAATTTATTGAAGCACAAATCGGTCGGAAGGCTAATTATAATTGAATAAGTTTTTTATCATTTGTTCTATAAAAAACATGGGAGACCTGAAAGTCATGTAATTTTGAAAAAAATTGCTAGATTTTTTTTTATTCAAAGGTTATCTTAAAAGACTATTAATCAAAGTCTTAACAATTATTTTAATACATCACAGCGAGAAATGGTAGAACATTAAAAATTTGTATTGAAAATTAGTTTAACTATATTTTTTAATTTCGTTGTGTTTCGGTAGATAATAAATTGAACTATTTGGTTAAAAATTCTTTTTTTTTACATTCATATCAGAGAAGGTATTAGATTTGTGTAAAATTTGCCCCCCCCCCCCCCAGTTTTTGTCAAATGTCCACGTTTTGAGACCCTCTGAACCTGAAAAACAGGATTTTACGAATGTGTCTTTCTGTACGAGGTGTGGCTATTAAATAACGAGACTGGTGCTGTAAAACATTTTATTTTGATTTCATACATATCTATTTATTATCACCTTCAATATTCACCCCTCCTCTATCCCTACAACGCTCCATGCGAATCTTCCATTGTTTGAAACAGTGCTGGAAGTCTTCTTCTTTCAGCTCCTTCAGGACGCGTGCCGCTTTCTCTTTCACAGCTTCAACGGACTCAAATCTTGTTCCGTTTAATGCAGATTTCACCTTAGGAAGCAGATAGAAGTCGCACGGCGCAAGATCCGGCGAATAAGGAGGATAGTCAAACACGGGTGGAGAACCCATGATTTGTCCTTCCACAGTTCGGGCCGTTTTTTCCTTATTCTTTCGCGGAGTTCAGCAAGAACGTCAAGGTAGTAATGTTGATTAATAGTTTGACCTTCAGGAACCCAGTGAACGTACACAATCGTACACTCAAAAACACGTGCAAGCCAATAAGCATTCATTGCCATACACTTTTTTCAATTAATTATAAGTTTTAGTAGCGGTTTTTCCAAGTTTCATGTGAAATTTCACAACAATTCGTTGCTCTATTGGCACACTTAACATTTTCCCGGCGAAACAAAAAAACAACTCTAAGGCAAACGAAGGCTACGGCTATACGGATTTGTTTACAGAAGCGAGAGGTACTGCTTTCGAAAGAGAAGGCTTCAGGCTATACAGCTATCGGTCGCTGATGTTTGGCGCATGCGTACTTCTTCTGTAGCAGCGCCAGTCTCGTTATTTAATAGCCACACCTCGTATGTATGTATGTATGTATGTATGTTTGTATGTATGTATGTATATATGTATGTTTGTATGTATGTATGTTTGTATGTATGTATGTATGTATGTATGTGTTAAGAACGAGAATTTACTGTTTACTAGTTCTAAGGATTTTCGGGTTTAGTAAATCACGACACCAAAGTTATTCGAAAAGAGTTAACACTATGTATTTGAGATATTAAAATAAAGGTGAAACATAGAGAATGAATTCGGCACAGCGCACTGACCATCGCAAAAGACCCTTACACTCTCGTGGTCACAAGTAGTCTCTTCCTTTTTTGAGGGAACGCCTCCGACGGAACGCGCCCGAATTCCCCTACTTCCGCTACTGCGACAGGAGTGCCGGAAATACGCAGTCGACTTCCGCTTACTTTAAATAAATTCTTAACAATCGGCCATCCTTTATTGAGTTTGGCCCTCCAAACTCTATGAAAATTTAAAACTATCAAAGGTTTTTGTCGTTTATAAAATTCTATTACAACAAATTACTAATCAAAATTCTTAAAATATAATATTCCATATTAATGCACATAATCGGCCAAGTATTTCGGTTCTTGCCTTCGACGAATAGATCTACGTTCTTTATTGATAAATTGTTCTACTGGTCGTTTCTCTCTTTTGGGGTCGGACTCTGACTCTTTATCTGACTCACCTAAAGGTATATCGCTCGTCATTTCAATACTCTCATTCATCTTTCGTCCAACATTTTCGTCTTCTGGTTCACTCTCACACTCATATTCCAATTCATTTTCAGGTCTCCAGAGCTTCAGCTGAGTTACGTGAGCCGTTGTTTCAAACGATCTATCGCGCGATTCATTCAATTTTCGGACTTTATAGGTATCATTGTAACCATCGCTGACATTACCAACGGCTCAGTAAAGCCAGCCTGAAGCTTTGTTGATTCACCGGTAGCAACGGCTTTTCTGGTCATAAAAACTATATCGCCGAGACTAAATTTTACATTTGGAAGACGATTCGATTATATCCCAATAAAGCTTCGTATGGTGTCTTACCAGTTGATACATTTACACTTGTATTCAGATCACGCTCAATCATTGGCAGACACTTGTCCCATTCTTCGCCGTTTCCCCATCCTGTCGCAATTCTCATAATCGGTAAGACTGTTTGGTTTAATCGTTCAATCAGACCATTCGCCATGGGGTGTCGACTCTCGAGTTTAACGTATGACTAATGCCATGTTTTTGACAGAATTCCTCACATTTTTTTGCCGTGAAGCTTGTTCCACGATCAGACACCACCCTGGCGGGTGCTCCGGATTCTTCTACAAATTTTTCAGCCTGTTTGACAGTTAGATTAGCACTAACTTCTCTAACCGCGAAAAGTTTAACAAACTTAGTGAGGTTATCGATAATCCCCAATACAGATTTGTTTTTACGTGTCGACGTGGGAAAAGGTCCCAAGTGATTCAGATGCACGATATCAAACGGACGACGACCTGGAGGAATGGGATGCAATTCCCCTTCCCCTCTATCCGACTTTCGTTTGGTCCTGATACAACCAAAACAATGCTTAACGTGAACTTTAACGTAACTTCGCAACCTTGGAAAGTAAAAATATTTTCTTATTCTCTCAACCGTTTTATTAACACCAAAGTGATTCATTAAATCGTGATATCTGATCACAAGAGACTTTCTCATAGCACGTGGTACTACATACTTTTCTACTTCCTCCCCATTTTCTATTTCGCGCTTGTACAACAAACCGTCGCTTAGAACAAATTCTCTTACTTTTGCTCTCTCATCCTTTGATCGCTCACACTCGTTTCTTTTCAGAATTTCAATTAATTCGTTTACAGCTGGATCAGATTGCTGAAAAATTAAAATTTCATCTTCCTCCGTCGTGATCGACATTTGCCAGGCCAAACATTCTTTCTCGCTCGCTTTCTCAATCGGTGCCCTTGAGAGTGCGTCGACGTGACGCATTTGATCCCCATTACGATGCTTAATCTCAAAATCGAAATCCGCAATTTCGCTTACCCACCGAGTCACTTGTGCATTTTGAGTTTTCCATGTATTTAGGTGCACCAGACACTGACAGTCTGTTACGATCACGAACGGTATTCCAATCCAAAACGGGCTGAGTCGCTGAAGCGACCACACGATAGCAAGAAGCTCCAACCGACTGGAGTGATATTTGGACTCACATTCATTTGTTCGCCGACTAATCGCGTAAACCAATCTAAGTGGTTCCTTTTCGCTGTCGGCTTGAAATAGCATAGCCCCCAATCCTGCCGCCGATGCATCCGTATGCAATTCTGTACGATACACATGCGAGTTATATATTTTCAGAACAGGCCGCGCTATTAGAGCAGATTTTATTTCCTCAAACGCCTTTTGTTGAGCCTCGCCCCATTTAAACTCCTCTTTTTCTTTCAGAAGATTCGTAAGGGGACCTGCCACCTTAGCAAAGTTCGGAATAAACCTTCTGAAGAAACTCGCCAAACCTACAAATCGTCGAATTTCATGTTTAGAGTTCGGCCTATCAAAATCCTCAATCGCCTTAATTTTTCGACTTCCTGGCTGCAAAATTCCTTCACCCAATACATACCCCAGATATTCAACCTGTCGCATGCCAAATTTGCATTTTCGTAAATTTATTTTTAATGACGCCGCTCGCAAAAGCTGAAAAATCTCACGCAGGTTTCCTAGCAAGTCTTTCCAGGTTTTGGCAAAAACACAAATATCGTCGAAAAATGTAAACGCAATGCCCTTCTTCCTCGCTTCTCCGAACATCTGTGACATTAATTTTGTAAAATATCTAGGAGCATTAGCTAATCCAAACATCGCGCGTGTAAATTCACCGGTTTGAGTCTCAGTAATGAAAGCCGTTTTCTCTCTTGCCTCTTTCGTCAAGGGCATCTGAAGGTAACCACACATTAGATCCAAAGTACAAAAATATTTCGCGTCACTCGGTTTTTCTAACATATCATCGAAATTCGGTATAGGATAATTTACCAGGGTCGTGATTTTATTTATTCTCCGGTAGTCTACAACCATTCGGGGACTGCCATCCGTCTTTCGCAGGACGAAGGCGGGGCTCGCACATGGAGACTCCGTGTCCGTTATAATGCCTCACTTTCTGTACTTTTCAATTTCGCTATCTAAATCCATTCTATCTTTTGCGTTTAACCGATAAGGTTTTGTCTGAATTGGATTTGCTCCTTCTTTTATTTTGATGTCCATCGTCGTGTGACTAGTAAAGGTGTTCGCACAAGAAAATCCTTTGCGCCCGAGCAACACTGTAAACAACAGCATCTCCAAGGCCACACGTCACTTTCGCGTTTTCCAATTCAGCCAACCACGCTCGAGACTGTTCAGGTGATTCGCTTCCGTTAAACTCGCGCACTACCGCTCGTGGATCCCCAAGTCCAAGAGACTGCTGCGTAGAACTTCCAGTTAGATGGAACGAAGAGCCTCAGTTGTGACGTCATTTCCTGCCCCACTTGCGAGTGATGCTTGTGCCGACGATGTTGAACCTCGATCCCGCCTTAACTGCTCAAGTTCGGTACTAAGGGCCACTAGCTGTTTCTCGTACCTTTCTTTTTCCTCTTGACGTCGTCGCTGTTGTCGTTGGACCTCCTCTTGCACACGGATTAACTCTTCCGTATGGGCCTCGTTTGCCATTGCGCGCGTTTTTACTGCGCCGTCCAGGCTTTTCACAAAGCGTTCAAACGGATCCAGGATTCTTGCGCTCTCTACACACCTTCCGGCGTGATGGCTACCCACCACAAAATGGTCGCTAATCGCGCGGGAAGCGCCAACATTTATTTGGCATCCAAGATGGTCTCTACCGATGAGAATATGCCACACGAAACTTGCGGCGCAGGCGCCCTTAAAATTCACAATTGTTGAACCTCTTTTCTCGTTTAAGCTTCGTCGAAAATTATCCGAATTCAGGGTTAATATCCGAATTCCCAAAACTCGCACAGCACACACGATGCACAGAGAAACAACTCACACCTCGTGGTGTTTCCACCGACTCTCATTAAATTTATGCGGCGCACACGCCCGTTCGCTTTTCCTATCAAGCACAAAGGAAAACTGAGAAATCTCGTTTCCGACGACCGATACCGACGCAACGCGTCCTCAACACCTTCGAGTATGCGGCGCACACGCCCGTTCGCTTTTCCTGTCCAGCACAAAGGAAAACTCTGAGAAATATCGTTTTCGGGAAAACCGCTTCACCAGCATAAGCTGTGTAACTAATACCGACGCGACGCGTCCTCAACCAAAGTTATTCGAAATGAGTTAACACTATGTATTTGAGATATTAAAATAAAGGTGAAACATAGAGAATGAATTCGGCACAGCGCACTGACCATCGCAAACGACCCTTACACTCTCGTGGTCACAAGCAGTCTCTTTCTTTTTTGAGGGAACGCGTCCGACGGAACGCGCTCGAATTCCCCTACTTCCGCTACTGCGAAAGCAGTGCCGGAAATACGCAGTCGACTTCCGCTTATTTTAAATAAATTCTTAACATATGTATGTATGTATGTATGTATGTCTGTGAGCACGATTACTTTTGAAAAAATTAATCTATTAGACTGGCCTTTCGTACACTCTTTTAGTGTCATAAACTGAAGGTGAACTTCGTTAACCAGCTATTTTGGATGAGGATTCAAAAAGTTGGAGCATTTTGAAAATTTTTGAGTCTATTTTTTTCAAGATATAAAAATTCTATGTGCGGTTATTCATAGTACTCGGAAACTCGAATAATTTATCTCCAAGACTTTTTTCGATAAAAAGAAAATTATCAGAGCATTTTCAAAATTCAAAAAATCAAAGGCAAATGAAAATTTTAAGCCGAACAACGCACGATATGAAAAAAAGTCAAGAGGAGGAAAACGTTAATTTTTGAAAGCCCTACAATATTATCCTAACAGCTTTTCCAATTTTCTTGAAAAATCGAAAATTCAAATTTTGACCGCACAAAAAATAATTAAAAATCAAAAATTCCATTTTGCGGTCAAACTATACAAGATACGAAAAAAGGTGAATTGACAAAAATTGTGTATTCAAAAAGGATCTACAAATTTGTCAATGATCACTTTTTGATAGAACGCTTAGTTTTTGTTTTATTCGTAAAACACTGCATTAAAAAAAGTTGTTCAGCCAAAAAATAGCTACAAATTTGTTATTAATTATTTCTTAGAAGATGCGTGGTTTTTGTTTTATTAGTGAAAAACAACATTAAAAAATAACTTTTTGGACAAACGACACAAACTATGAAAAAAATGAATCAACACAAGTTGCTTATCCAAAAAAGAGCTACAAATTTGTCATGAATAATTTTTGGATTGGACGCGTAGGTTTTGTTCTAATCGTGAAAACCTAACATTACAGATAAAAAAATTAAATTTGTTCGGTCAATCGAAAATTCGAAAAGGCTAATTATAACTGAATAAGTTATTTATTATTCATTTTATACAAAACGTGGATGACCTGAAAAAGTTCTTTTTTATTCAAAGATTGATTTCAAAGAATATTAGTCAAATTCTTAATAATTGCTGTAATACTCCGCCGCAAAGAATGGTGGAAATTAAACATTTATATTGGAAACTAGTGTTTTTTTTGTTTGAAATTTAACTATATATTTTATTAATGTGTTGTTTCTTGGTATAAAATAAATCTTCTTGTTTGGAAATTTAAGTATATTTTTTCAAATATGTTGCTTTTTGGTAGAAAATTAATTTTTTAGGTTAAAGTTCATCTTTTAGATTGAAAAGGTAACTATTTTTTGGAAATTCATTGTTTTTTGGTTTAAAATTTAACTGGTTAAAAAGTCTTTTTTCTGGTTGAAAATTTACATATATTTTCTTTCAAATTCGTTGTTTTTTGGTAAAAAATTAATTTTGAAGGTTAAAAATTAATTTTTTTTTTTGACTGAAAATTTAACTATTTGTGCAAATTTGTGGTTTTTGTTTGAGAATTTAACTATTCTATTTGCTTTTTTATTTGTTTAAGATTAATGTAAATTATTAATTTTTTTCTTGATTATAATTAATAGAAATATACATTTTTTTAATTCGTTGTTTTTTTAAATAGAAAATTAATTTTCAAGGTTAAATTTTGATATGTTCTATTTAAAATTGAACTATTTTTTGAAAATTCGTTGTTTTGCTTAAGAAAATTCACAATGATTTTTTTTTTTCAAATTAATTTGAAGAGAATATTTAAAAAGATTTCAAGATAATACATTTTCTTAAGCATTTGAAACATAGTTTTGATACTTTAAATAATAATTTTAATATTGAGAAGATTAAAAAAAAATTAAAAGGAAATGTACATTTTTGATGATTTGGAAAGGAAAATTTTGATTCTTTTTAAGAATTTTGAAAGGTTTCAATTCAATAAAATTTTTTTCTCAAGATTCCGGGGAAAGTTTTTAATGTTTTTTTCTTTTGAAATAAAAAATTGAAAAATATTTTTAAACATTTTTAAACATTTCAGTAAATGATACAACTGAAGAATCCCGAAAAAGAGTTTTATCAATTATTTTAGTAAATCACGCTGAAAAATAATAGAAAATTAAAAATGTTTATTGAAAATTAGTTGTCTTTTTGTGGTTCAAGACGTAACATAATATTTTAAATTCTCATTTTTGGTAGAAAATAAATCTTCTTGTTTGAAAATTCATCTGTTGTATCAAAAATTTAATTACTTGGTTAAAAATTCATTTTTTTGATTGCAAAATTAATTATATTTTTTCAATTCCTTGGTTTTTTGGCAGAAAATTAATCTTCTAAATTAAAAATTTATCTTTTTGATTGAAATTTCAATTATTTTTTTGAAAACTCGTTGTTTTTTAGTTGAAAAATTAACTATTCTTACAACTGATTCCGCATTTTTTCTCGGAATTTATAGAAATCTTCTAAATAAAAAGGCAGCGGCTTTTCTTAAAATTTTAATAGTCGATTTTCTCAAAAAAAACCCACACTTATATTTGTTGCTAATTTTTTGTTGAATGTGTACTATTATAAGGAAAATACCTAGGGAGTTTTGTGCGGAACAAAATTAACAAAAAATTGACCAGAATCTGGGAAGAAATCTTGAATACCTCAATTAGGTGAAAAGTTATATAAGTTTAAAGAAAAAATTACGGGTTTTTTTTTTAATAAAGCAAAAAATTCAAATACGCATAACTTCGTAAAAATATTTGTTTGAAAAATCGCAAAAATATATATCGCCTAATTTCGTCTAAAAAAACAACATTTTTTGTCTTCGAGAGATTCTGCGACTTCAAGTGTAGACGGCAAGCATGTTCGTTGCAGATACTTTGTTTCTCGCCGATAGTTCGGAAGACCAAATCTGCCGGATGAGACGTTTGTATCTGCTTCGGAGAGTATCCTTTACAGATGTCACATCCTGAATGCGGCTCTGTGGCACGCCCAGGTATGTACAGGTCTCTCCAGCGCAAAGGTGTCGTATAGCGCTATATATATACACTCCCGGCCATCGCACCATTCGGTATTCGGTTTTAATTCCTTGGGATTCGAACCGAAGGGCCTATGACAAAGCCACCGGACG
>CAKNYM010043739.1:50890-61110 GCA_932195095.1 Andricus curvator | reverse complement strand
GGACGAAACATAGAAAATCTAACTTTAATTTACTTGCAAATAGATATATTTTTTTAAATTAATTGTAGAAAACAAAACAAAACATTATCGACCCTAATGCCAATAAAAAAATCTTCTTTACAATCAATGTTTCTGTTACAACATTCATCATTTTAGTGCAAATAGAACTATTTCTTTGTAATTTATATTTTTGTCGAAAATTCACATTTCCGGGTTGAAAATGCGACTGTTTTATAGAAAATTCACCTACTTGGCTTACAAATTCAATAATTTTGTAAAAATCCAACTACTTGGTTGCAAACTTTACTTTTTGGTTGAAACTTTGTGTGTTTGGGTAGAATATTAATCTTTTATTTTTATAACTCTTCCGTTTGGTTGAAGATTCAACTATTCTGTTAGAAATTCGTCTTGTTTTGTTGAATTAAACCGGTGGGAAATTCATTTTTCAAAGTAATTTATTATACTGAAAATTGAAATATTCCATTTTTGATAGAAAACTTTTTTTTTAGTTGAAAATTTAACAGTTTGGTTCGACATTTATGTATTTTTATAATAATTGGTATTTTTGTCAGAAAATTGTTCTTATTGGTTAGGAAACCATATCTGTGGTTGAAAATCAAACTATTTGGTTTCTTAATGTTTAACTTTTGTTGCAAATTTTTTTTTTTAACATTCATCATTTAAGTTGAAAATCAATATCTGCAAGTTATGGGAAATTACGTTTTTTATTGAGAACTTATTTTTGAAGATGTTGAAAACCATATAAGTTTGTACATTTTTATTGAGTTAAAAATTCCATTAGAATATTGTGCCTGCATGTTCTTCTAAATTCAACTGTTTACAATTAGAAAGTGTACAAAAGTATGTTTAAAAAATATTGAAATGCCGAGAGAAGCTTATAAGTTTTCATTTCCAGGTCAATATTTAGTATTTGCATTTATAAAATATTTTGTGTTCCGTATTTCTTCAGTCATCACATTTTCAGATATGTGAACACTAATAATTTCTAATTTAAACAAGACAATTGAAAACTGAAGTTCAAATAAAGCCCAAGAATGATATTCGTTGAGATGTGACGCATGTGACGCAGCGCCACCTGGTGAAATATATATTGTGCAATGAGCGTTCACAACGCAGAAAATCTTCTCATGCATCAGCTCGCCTGTAGCTGCTTGATGCTGCCTGACGGTGAATACCTATCTGGGAGCAAGAGTAGGTGGTCGCCAGTGGTGAACTCGAACATGCCCCAGATAGCAAACGTGCGGGGCACGTTACTCGCACGGCATGCGTGGCACGCGGTGCGTGGTGGGTGCGAGGCATAATGGTCGCACTTTGTGAGGGGCACGTACGTGCGAGGCATATGCGACGCACTTTGTGATAAGCACGATGTGCGGCGCATGTGTGTCGTACTTTGTGAGGGTCATTATATACATGATACCATATATAAGTAATAAACACATTTTTTGATAATAGTAGTATAGTAAACTATTATTATTGTAATAAAAATTTTAAAAATATTGATAATTATTATAATTAAAGATTGAATTAATTGATAGTGTAAAAATGGTTTATTTACAAAAATTAAAACATTCCCGATTTTATAATAAGAATAAATTAGGAAATTAGTAAGAATTATTGAATGCATGGTTGTATAGTTTCAACGTACAATATGCATTTTATTTATTTTAAAACTATAATTTCCAACTTTAATCGACTATACAAATAATTTCAGTTAGCCTTTTGTCAATTTGAATTTGAAATTAAGTAAATAAAAAAATTAAATTTTTGGTATAATTTCTACTTTACATATTTATTTATGTTTATAACTTCAACTTGTGCTTTTAATTTCAAGTTTAACATTAAATTGAGTTTAAAATGTAATTCAAAATCAATATTTAAAAAGTTTGTTCAGAAATTTAAAAAATGCATCTTTAATTTTCAATCGTATTGTATTCATTTTTTTATCATTTTGAAGTAGAAATAAGAGGAGCTATATTTAAAAACTGCGCGCATTAGCTGAATAATATACGGCGCAGACCCCGTCGCGTCGGTCGAACGGTAATCGCCCGACGCGCCGTAACAGCTGTTGTCGACTTCCGTTGTCGGTTTCGCACGGATTTGACAAAATCTTGTAAAAGTACTACGCTGCAAGTGATGTTTTTTCTTTTCAAATTAGTAAGTTCACTACTTTGAAAGAAGTGATTTTGCGAGTTTTAATATAATTACAAAAAACTGTGGTAAAGTTTTTCTTTTATTATTCAAACAACAAATAGGCTATATACCGCTTTTGTTATGTTTTATACAATTTCTGAAAGTTTCAGCGAAAAACATTTATTATTGTGGACACAAACGTGCTAATCTCGCAAAAGTATCAGATCCTGAAGTTTGTGATATTGAATATTACAGTTATGTAAATGCGTGCGTTTTAATGTTAGTATCGTTAAGGGCATTTTTTGCTTACGATATTTGCATGTTTGTGCCCAAAATAATAAACATCTTTCGCTGAAACTTTGAGAAACGCGAAAACCGATATAAATAGCCTATTTCTGTTTTGAGTAATTAAAAACAGTTAATTTCTGTTCAATCTTGTTTTTTTTTTATTATTATTCAAACAACAAATATTAGCATGTTTGTGTCCAAAATAATAAATATCCTTCGCTGAAACTTTAATAAGAGACGTGAAACCGGTTATAAACAGTTTATTTTTGGTTTAAATAATTAAAAAACGGTAATTTTTGTTTTAGGTCATGATTTTTTGTATTATCTAAGCGAAAAATATACTTTTTACCTACGTCTTTATGTTTTCTGTCAGTTTTATATGCCTGCATCTTGTACTTGCAGCAAAAAATATTTATTATTGTTGATACAAACATGCGGAAACTGAATTGCTAATGTGCAACTAAAATGTATGAATATTCCTTCCACCCAAATAAAAAATACGTTCATGATAAATTACCTGCTCTTTATTCAAAAATATCAATGCAAATATTTTCTGTACCCTCTAAAAATCCTAAATGTGTGCACGCACCATACCCGCACCGGCACGCATGACGTGCGACCCCCACGACGTGCGACACACCTGTCACGCATATGAGGACGCAGCTGTGTCATCCCCTGCGCGCACGTCGTGCGAGAAAATACGCACGTGAGTCGCACTTTGCTATCTGGGATGGTTTCACACATCGGTTCACATCTGCTGGCCTAACCGTTTGCTACACGTTCATGTGGTCCGTTCGAATACAGGTATGCCTAGTTTTCGGGTAGCCATGACCACGACTTTTCCTACCTCGGTTAGCGCGAAGGGACCTTTTAGTTCGTAACAGTGGGAAAATATGAACAAGTGAGGAGTGCGCCAGGAACGCATACCCGGTAAGAAGAGAAGAATTCAAAAAAATTCAGAATCTGAATTCCCATTAATACGTGAATTTTCCTTCATCGAAAGTTCCACCAACGAGTAGAAAAAAAAAGCAAAACCTATTCCTTTCAATTGACTTATAAAAATTTAATGGAAGTGTATTGGGAGGAATTAAAAAATGGAGGAATGCAAAAGAAAGAATAGAAAGAAAGAGAATAATGTCACTTTGAAAACGCAAAAGCTAGTCTTTTTAATCCACTCAGAAAAATTTAATGAAAGCGTATTGGAAGGAATTAAAAAGTGGAGAAATGTCAAAGAAAGAATAGAAAGGAACAGAATAATGTAACTTTTAAGGTGAAACTGTGAATTGAAATAAATGCATTTTTTAAATAAATAAGTATTGTATTTGGGTAAATTATGTGAACATTTTTTTATTAATCTATCGAACAGAAACATATTTTCACTGATTTCATATGAAATCTGTCTTGGAACACGCACTACTGCTGTGCAAATTTGCATGGATTGCACAGCCACACAAAAAAAGTATACTGAGTCAAAAAAACGATCTATATAACATTGTGTTAATATTGTTCCAGCATAGTCGAAATCCAAATTTTTTTAATTTTCTGCTTACCATTTTTTTTGTTTGACTTTGAATTTTTGGTTTAGGTTAAATTTTTTCAACTTGACTGCTAAACATCTGAAATCGTTTTTAGGGTTAAGACAATATAAAATATTATTATTACAATCACTCCATCGTTATGGTAGACAAAAAAATTGAAATTTCCAAACTTATATTCCACAAAAACGAATAGAAACTATGTAAGCGCACACATTTTGTGGACGGATTAGAAAGAATTAAATTAATCGAAAATACAGCATGTAAGTGTGGAATTGAAAATAACCATGAGAGGTGTGTTTACTTCTCGCATTAAGAGGAATTAAAAAAATGGAAAATATGTTCGCCTGCATGGAACACAACACAAGTGGCAATCGTTAAGGAAATAGAAAAGAATTGGTTTCGTAGATAAACCTATTCTTTCGTTGGGCACTTCTCCCGATGGAAAATTAGCACATTCAAAAAAATTAAATAATGTTCACTCTTTCGTTTATATCAGAAAATATTAATTTTTCTCTATTCTTCTCTTCTTACCGGGTAGAGCGTTCACCCAGCATTTCGCTCCGAATCCCTGAACAATAGGAAGGTCGGATGAGTTACGACCGACCCTCTGGGTTCAAGTATCTTCGAAAAACTTCACGCTATAATATCCTGCTGTTCTGTTTAAGTTCGGAGCGCCTATTTTCGGTTCACCGTGGGTACTTTCCCGGTGGCGGATTGCTCCCTTTCAGGCGCATAAATGAAGCACATTTTCGATTAATTGAAAAAAAACAAGACCATTTTCCAAAAAAGAAGACTGGCTTGTTGTGTATTGTGCCATGGAGATTATGTGGTTAAAATATTACATCGAACAATTCATCCTTGTAGGTGGTAGCATGTCAAATGAAATACATGGGCTGAAAATCGAGCCTGAGGAAGCGCCTTAATCATTCCACCAAGCATCATCTCCATCTAACATTCTCCTTCCTCCTTGATCGAGGTTCATTTTTAAAACGAGGTAATGATAAGTACAACATTCAGTACCTCCATAGCCCTTGTATCTTTTACATACCCTCTCAGTCTCTCGTCCGCTACAACAAAGTATTTGTATTTACCCTGGCGGACCGAAAGAACGGAGCGGATACGCTACAGCGTATCCTTATAGTATCCACATCGTATCCTCTCCGTATCATGCAAGAAAAACTCATTTAAAAAGGAAGATGAACATTTCACTTGTTGAAATTCGGCTAAATAGCCCTATAAGGAACAGTTGATACGTATTACAATTAAAATGTGATGGCGATCGGTTTGACAATTGAAATCAAAAATAGGTATTTAACAAGAGTAAAGAACTAAACCATAATACAAATAATTATATTAGATGCGGGCTATCAACAGAATGATACTATACATATACATACATTAAAAGTAAATAAGCATTCATACACATACTCATATATATTTTAATTAAGAATTTAAGTGCTACCAATGTGTGATTTCGAGGGTAGGATTTGATGTGTTAAATAAGTAACAAAACAGGAGTTTTCTAAAGTGAAATTGTGAAGGTGTATTTCTAATGGTCATAGGTAGTTTGTTCCAAACTCGAGCACCACGAATAATAAAAGACCTTTGCGTTTTACACGTGCGGTGTGGATGAATTTTTAGAACTGTTTTCCTTTCACGGAGTTTGGAATGTGTTGGTTGATCTTTGTCAATAAAATGGAAGCGGTTAAGAAGATAGTGCGGAGCTTCATTACTGAATAGGCTATAAAGTAAATTACTCATAAAAAATTGTCTTCTTTTGTCGACGTTAAGAAGACCTGCTCTTCCTCTATACTGAGTAATATGTTCACTTTTGGGGATGTTATAGATGAACCGAATGCAAGTATTAAGCGTACGCTCAAGCTTGGCATTCAGTTCATCAGTAATATCGTCATATACCACACAGCCGTCGTCAAAGAAAGGAAGGATCAGGCTTTTAACTAGGAGGATAAGCGTTGAAGTAGGAAGTGATTCTTTATTCCTGTTAAGCTGTTGGAGGACTCTAAAGGTTTTCCTTGAAATATCCGCAACTTGTTCATTCCAAGTAAGAGAGCGATTAAGAATATAGCCTAAATCTTTCACAGAATCCACAAAGGAGATGAGCCGCCCATCGATCAAGAGAGGAAGCAAGGTTGCAATTGTTGCAAGTGAAGGAGAGGAAGAAGGTCCTATGATTATAGCCTTATCCTCCATGAAAGACCTCATTGAACGTGATAGAAAAAAAATCTATGAGAAATAATGCGGTATTTGTCACGTAAATTCCAGAGTAAAACTCATAGATTTGTCTAATTTTAGCAGGTTCAGTAAGGAATTCCTAATAGTTAGTGAGATCGGAAAAATTAGTTTTAATATTCCAGATAGAACCCAGCTCTATTTGAGTCTGGAAATCCAAGTAGGTTCTGTTCATGTAAAAACCTCATAGAAACCAATAGACTTGGGTAGTTAGTGAGATCTGAAAAATTAATTTTGGTATTCCAGATAGAAGCCAGCTCTATTTGAGTCTGGAAAGCCAAGTAGGTTCTGTTTATGTAAAAACCTCATAAAAACCAACAGATGTGGGTACTTTACGAAATCTCAAAAAATTTATTTTGGAATTCCAGACAGAAACTAGCACTTTTTGAGTTTGGAAATCACAATTGGTTACACGCAGTTATGTAAAATCCCAACAGAAACCACTTCATTTTGCAATGGGAAATCCAGATTGGTTACAGATATGTAAATTCCTCTTAGAAACCAGCAGATATTCTATCTGGCAAATTTTTTCCTAACAGGCAGCCAGATTGAAACTCTGAATCTTATAGATCCTCATACCAATTCTATCAGGTTCAATGAGGTCTTTCGTGGAGGGTAGTTTTAGCAGGATTAAGAGTGAGACCGCTTGTTAAGGCCTACTGCACCACCAAATCAATATCCTCCTGTATCTTTTGAAGTAAGCTCTTAAGAGTGGCAATAGGCCCGGGGAGGTAAATAAAGCTTGAAGTCGTCAGCATATTTGTGATAGTTGCAGTGTCGAAGTTCACTACCAAGATCAGATGTATAAATATTAAATAAAGTGGGGGCATGCGTGAAACCTTGAGGGACACCACTTTTAACCTCCCCACAATCAGAACGCTCGCCATTGCTGATTTGTACTCTTTCAGAACGATTACTAAGATAAGATTCGAACCATTTAACAGCCATATTTGAGAGGTGAAGTGATTTGAGCCTAGTCAATAGTAAATTATGGTTAACTGTATCAAACGCCTTAGAAAAGTCAAAAAGGACAACAACCGTTATTTCCCTTCTATCAATTGCCAGTTTAAGGTTAGAAGTTACTTTAAGTGTAGCTGTAAGAGTACTATGCCTGGCACGAAACCCAGATTGCATTGGGTCCATTAAATTGTTAGTTTCAATATGTGCAGTAAGTTGCTGATGGACAATGCGTTCGAAAGTTTCAGACAAGACTCAGAGGATGGATATCGGGCGGAAATCTTTGGGAGAGGTAGGGTTAGATATTTTAGGAACAGGGCGAACAATCGCCTCTTTCCAGGTATCAGGAAATATTCCCACCTGCAGAGATGCGTCCCAGTAAGAAGGCTTTAATTGAAATGAATTGTGAAATTCCGATTTCAGCTAAAAATGAACAATTTTCTATCCTATTTAAACCCTATTCTTCCACCGACCTCCAATCCGCCAGAAAGTAATACATTTTTCCGAAATTTAATTCCCTGCAGTTCCCATAGCTTCCAGTACCATAAAAAAATATCTATAATTAATTGTTTTTAATTTCGTGAAGTAGGATACATTTCAAATTTATTTAATTCTTTCCATTTCTTTCAGAAAATATGTATATTGAATTGCTTTTTATTCCGTAAAGTAGAATTTATTTTCAGTTTACTTAATTCCCTCTAATACCTTCAGAATAAATCTTTATGGCATTGGTTCGAATTCCAAAATGTAGCATATATTTCAAATGAATTTTATTCCCATTGGTACCTTCAGAAAATATCGGTATTAAAATATCTCAAATCCTTTTTTCTGGAATATAAGTTTAAGAGTTTCAATTTTCGTGAATCTTATGAATAAGATTTTTTATATCATTAAATAAAAAAAATATAAATAAATATAATATACTTTTGAAATGTATAAGCTATAGATAAAGTGAAAAAGGTGGTTAAGATTAATAATTTTAAGGATCGTAATGATAATTACATAAATCTATAACTGATCAAAGATTGTAAAAAATGGTTACTGTTAATGGTATAAATTTGATTGAATAGTACATAAATAATGAATTAAACATATATACAAATAAAGTAATAATAATAAAAAAAAATAACAATAAGGTGAAAATCAAAATAAAAAGTAAAAATAAAAAAAAATAAAAGTGAATTGATAAATAATTGAGTAGATAATCAATTAATGGATAATAATTACGTTATACTACAAGAAATTTGAAGGGGTTTTCTGAAAGAAAAATACTGAGTCAACGTGGGTCTTAATATGCCATAACCCAAAGGTACTTGCACTGTAAATATTGTTGAAGATTTTGAATGTGGGGGGCTTTCGAATTATTTTGTAAGAAAAATCAAAATCTTTTATCTATCCGTATTTTAGGAAATCTACTTTTTAGGTTCAATAATTGTATTTTTACATTGTCATTCTAATGAGAAGGTATTGGTTTTATGTAAAATTTGACATAGTCGGTTTTCATCAAATCTCCACGTTTTGAGACCTCCTGAGTCAGAAAAAACGATTTTTACGAAGGTGTCTGTCTGTAGTCTGTAGTCTGTCTGTCTGTCTGTCTGTCTGTAGCCACGATAACTTTCGAAAAAATGATCAGATTTGATTGAGCTTTGGCACACTTTTTTATGGCCGAAAAATAGAGAACGAGTTCGTTAACCAGCTATTTTGGATGAAAATCCAAAAAGTGAGCACATTTTGAAAATTTTTGAGACCACTTTTTTGGAAGATTTGAAAATTCTATGTACGGTTATTAGTAGTACGCAAAATGACGAACAAAATATTCTTATGACTTTTCGTGATAAAAAAAAGATTACTGGAGTTATAGCATTTTCAAAATTCCAAAAAACAAACGAAAATGATCATTTTAAGCCGAAAAACGCACGATATGAAAAAAAGTCAAGAGGAGAAAAACGTTGATTCCTGAACACCCTATAATATTTTCATGACAACTTTTTGAATTTTTCGAAAAATAAAAAATTCAAATTTTGATCGCACAAAAAATTAATGAAAAATCAAAAAAGCCATTTTGCTGTAAAACTATGCAAGATACCAGAAAAGGTCATCTCACCAAAATTGTGCACCTAAAAAAGATCTACAAATTTCTTATCATTCACTTCTTGATATGACGCGTAGTTTTTGTTTTATTCGTAAAAAACTGCATTGAAAATAGAAAAATCAAATTTTGAGACGAATATTACCAGCTACGAAAAAATGACCGAAACAAAATTTGTTCATCCAAGGAAGAGGTGCAAATTTATTCTGACTCATGTTTCGATAGGATGCGTGGTTTTTGTTTTATTCGTGAAAATAACATTGACAGTAAAAAAAATCAAATTTTTGAAAAAACAATGCAAGGTACGAAAACATATAAATGAACAAAAATTGTGCATTCAAAAAAGACTTACACACCCGTAATCAATTTTTGTGGTAAGAATATATTCAAAATGAAAAAATTAACTTTTTTGATAAACGGCACAAGCTAAAATGAAATGTTAACTAATAAAATTTGTCGCCTGAATTATATCATTACTTTTCATTTGAAATCAAATACAAATTTAGTAATTTGTATATGAAGAACATATAACACGAAGCACAAAGTGCGCGCTCAGTGTATTTACCAAATCGCACGCCGTAAGTGCGCTCAAACTTTTTTGTTTCTATCATACGGTTCAAATGATTTTCAAATCAAATATCGAGCGCGAAGCGCGAGTGTCTGGATGAGAATGTGTTCCTTAAGGTCGATAGAACCTTGAGTAAATAAAGTTCCTTTTCAGTCTAAAATAAAAGCAAATTTAACAATCACTTAATATGTAGAGGTTTTGATAATTTTATAATATTTGCAAAAAAACTTTTTCTTTTCATCGAAGTCGAACACGAAGTTTAAAAATCTAGAGGAGCCTAGCGTAAAGCGCGATGCAAATACGCCCGAGCGCGAGGTGAATACATAATCGAGCGCGAAGCGCGAGATAAATATATGATCGAGCGCGAAGCGCGAGATCC
>CAKNYM010043739.1:0-50490 GCA_932195095.1 Andricus curvator | reverse complement strand
ACAGTCGCGCGCCCTAGGCGCGCTCAAACTTGCGAGCGAAGCGAGCCGCGCGCGAAGCGCGCCATGATAATGTGCCCGCGAAGCGGGCAGATTTTTAGTTTTTTATTTGAGCCATGCGTATCGGCATCATAAAAATTATATAATAGGATTTACATTAAAAATCGAGAAGAAAAATTAAATTGCAAGGAACTTTGGGTTTAGTCGTGTGGGTGCCTTTAATTAAACTTTGCCTTGTTAGGCTTTTTTTTTATTTTTTCTATTATTTTCGATCAGCCCTTATGCAATTAACATATCCATTTTATTGAATTTAAGTAGTACGCATTTCCATTTTAATTCAACCAAGCGTTTTGAAATTGAATTTATTTAAATCCATTTTATTACTTCTTTTGCATACTCGAACTTTTCAATGCCCTTCTGTAACGTTCCGTGCAATTTTCGACGTTCATTGGCAGTGATTCAATTTTATTGATTCTGACTACGGACTTTTGTATTTTTCAATTCCTTTCAGTATTATTTTGTGAAATTTTTCGAGTTGCATTAAAGGGGATGGATTTTTTCTCATATTTATTTCCCGATCAATGCAAGCCTTCTTACTGGGGTTATATATATGCAAGAGAATAGGGCAAATGACTGGTAAAGCTAAGCGAATCATTTTAATTGGAATACCATCAGAACCTTGAGCATTTGATTTTACCTTTAAGAGTTTATTAATTAGGGTTTCTTGCGATATGTCAGAAAAGAATAATTTAGTATCATCAAAGGTAGAGGGAACTGCGAACGAGGAAGGATTGCTGTTTGCAAGGAGTGTGGATTTTGTGGTGAAAGCTGTTAAAAGATCTGCGGGGGACAAATTGTTATCAGGAGCCAAGTGTTTTGGAGGAATGAGCCCAAGTCGTCTTAAGAGAAACCAGATGTTTTAATTTTTATTCCTGTTTTTAATAGAATTTTAATTATATTGATTGTATGAATCCCTGATTTTGGTTTGAACTAAGTTTCCCAATTTACGAAATTCGGCTTGAATAATACTATTTTTTGTTCTTTTAGCCAATCTAAGTTTTTTCTCTCTTTCTTTCATCAAGTCTTTGATATAAGATGTAATCCAAGGAGTGGACTTCTTTTTTGCTTTAAGGGTATGAAGAGGCGCAAATCTGGCAAAAGCTAAAGATAAAAATTTTGTTAGACAAATAAGCTTTCTATTTATATCTTTTTTCAATAAAAATTCTTTTCCAATCATAAGTACCCAGATAACAATCGTGCGAGGCACGTTACCCTCACGGCATGCGAGGCACGCGGTGCGTGTAGGGTGTGGTGCATATGCGTCGCATTTTGTGAGAGGCACGTACGTGCGAGGCTTATGCGTCGCACAATGCGAGAGGCACGTATGTGCGAGGCATATGCCTCGAATTTTGTGATAGGCATCTATTTATAAATATAATGTTATTATAAGCCCATTTTTTGATAATAATAATATAAGTTATTATGATTGTAGAAATAATTAGTGTCAATAATTTACTACAGAAAAAAAATATAAAAAAACATCTGAAATATAAATTTAAATGTTACAAGTATTTTTAATTTACTGATGTTGACAGACTAATTTAAAAAACTAATTTTTTCAAATTGAACATTTTAAAATAATGTGTTAAAATTATTTTTACAACTTTTCAAAAGTTTTAAAATTAATTTGACCATTATTATATCAAAGGAAGTTTGTAATGTTCCCACGTGATCACTTGGTTAGAATAAACTTCAACATGGGGTTTCTATCTGTTGGTTAGGCTAGGTCGTTCATGATCAGTTGTTTATGGTGCAGTGTGACGTGTTTTTATCACGTCCTGTGAATTTTGTTGAAAAAAACGTTTAAAATTGATAGGAAATCTGGCAGGTAAGTTAATTAATATTTATTTTTAAAGTAGTGTGATCTGACATGTGTTTTTTCACTTTGACAAGTCCAAGCTTGTCTTTTTATCGCTATTTAAATTAAGAGGTTTATAACCTCAATTTCAGTATCGGTGAATTTTTAGTTTATATATTTTTCTAATACTTGGCACAATTTGAAAAAAGAGTGTTTTTCCAATTACCCTAAGGTATACCTGAAGTACAAAGTAGTACAGTGTCATTGTACAACGTAATTTTACGAGACGCATGAAGCTCGCTTTTCACCGTCACGCGTGCGACCTTCACGACGTGCGAGCGATATGCGTCGCATATGATGACGCATCTGCGTGGCGCGGTGAAGGCATGCGTGCAGGATTAATCCGCACGCGTGCGAGCGGTACCGCTCGCACTGTGCGCGCATTTTGTTATCTGGGTAGAGAGGTGCTCGAGAAATTCGGCTTCATTTATATTTGTGAGATTGCGTATAGACAGAGGAGATATACTAGAGGAGGGATCAAAGGAGAACTGGTATTGAATGCTGATAAGGTCATGGTTTCAGAGGAATGAGATTGAGTATTGAGTTGAAGAAATTACCTTATCTAGATCATCAACAATCATCATGTCAATCCATGTACTAGAATGATCTGTGTGATGCGTGGTATTATGGGGAACTATAGATAATCCGGCGTGGAACCAAGGCCTATTCACTCTCGAATCATGGGTTTCTAACGCTTGAAATGGGTAGGAAATCAATCACAAACAACGCCAAGTTATACGAAATCGTATGAATAACGCATACAATTTAGAAATCTAATGAAATCATTAGTAATCTTTGTATTGCGTTGAAATCACTAAACGCAATAAACGAGTCAGTAGGAATCAAGCGAGTTAACGGCGAAGTCAGTAGTTTAAGAACCAGATTAGTGCGTTTAAGAAGTGAGTCAGTTCGATTAAGAAGCGAATCTAAGAGAATAAGGGAGAATCAAGGCGAGCTTAATGAAAATAACGTCAGATAGCGCCGGGTGTTATATTTGCGTTTTTCCTGCATTCTTATTTATTTATATATTATAAATCATTCTATGGATATGTTACAAGTTTAAAGCTTACAATTCCGGTGCGAACGAGAAATAAATAAATATCTTTTTTACTAAAATGACTCAATACTTCTTCAACTGCAATTCTGCATCCCATTCGAGAAGTTCGTTTTTAGTGTTTACATTTTAGACAGTGTGTCTACCCTGCCTGGAAAACCTGGAATTGTCAGGGAATTTTGATATACTTGGAAAAACCTGGAAATGTCAGGGATTTTTTTTTAAAGTCAGAGAATTTTTTCGAGAGCGTGCTTATTTTTTTAAATTTCAATATAAAATTGAATAACAATCATTCTTAATTGGTAAACGTAGCTTTATATTACTGTATTGAACTATTTTGTTGAAACGTCGTTTTTTCTTTGTTTGAAATTAATTTTCTTAGCTAAAAGTTTCTCTTTTCTATTTTTGGTTGAAAATTTATCGTTTTTAGTTGAAAATTCAAGTATCTGAATGAAAGTTTATCTATTTATTTTGACGAAAAATTCGTTCCTTTTGGTAGAAAATTATTCTTCTTGGTTGAAAATGTATCTTTTACCTTAAAAATTCAACAATTTTGTTTGCAATTCTTTCTCTCTCCTAACTGAAAATTTTTTCTTAGTTGAAAATTAAACTTATGTTGAGAAGTCGTCTTTTTTGGTTGAATTCAACTGTTTTTGATTAAAAATAAAAATCTTTTTTGGTTGAAATATCAACTTCTAGATTTTTCGTTCAGAATTCATATTTTTTGGAATGCAAAATTAATTACTTGATTGAAAGTTAAACTCTTTTGTTAAAAATTAACTTTTTGGTTAAAGATTCATCATTTGGTTGAAAAATTATCTTTTTGGTTTAAAATTCAAATACTCCAGTTGAAGATTGATTATTTTAGTTGAAAATTAATCACTTTGTTTGAAAATGTAAATAGTTTTTCGGAAAATTCGTCTTTTTTGGTTGAAAATTTGTTCGTTTTATTGGAGGAAAATTAATTTTTTCAACTGAAAATTAATTTTTTTAACTGAAAATTTAACTATTCCATTTTTGGTTGAAAACTGATATTTTTTTAGTTCAAAATTCAACTATTAAGATGAAAATTAATAATTTTTAGTTAAAAATTCAACTATTTTATTGATAATTCATTATTTTCTTGAAAAATAGTATTTTTTGGTAGACAATTAATGTTTGGTAGAAAATTAATATGTTTGGTTGAAAATTTAAGTATTTAGTTAAAAATTCATCTATCTTGTTGAAAATGCAATATTTTTACTTGAAAAGTTGAGAATTTTAAGCGGTTCAAATTGAATTTAATATAGTACCCATATTAATTTTACTTAAATATGCACTGAATTTAAAGTATTAGAAGATAAAATAAAAATTTGTTTGAATTATTATCAAATTCATGGACTTTAGGGACAAATTCAAGAAATTATTAATTATTAGAAATCCAAAATCACCTATGTATGCTCAATAGCCAATTTGTTAGAAAACAAACTCCTTTCTCTTTTTTCAGAATTAGTGATCATTAAAAAACTCTCAAGAGGCTTTTCATTCTGGAAATTATAATAATAAAATACTTGGAACTTACTCTAACTACTTATTTATTTTCATTAATTAAATCTTACTAAAAATAGTAACAAATTTAATTCACCTTCTCATCGAGAAAGATGTCTGAGATCGAAAGTTAGAGCAACTAACGCTCTGAATAAGGGAAATAACGTAAGTTAGTGCACGGAATCAGTGGAGTCAGTGAAAATAAGGAGTGAGTCGGAGCGAATCAATGCGAGTCAACAGCAATCGTTAGATATACCGTCGTCGTTCCTCGGCATCGTTCGCGGCAGTGCGTACTCTGAATAAATCATAGTGTTAACGTTAAGGTTAAAGTAACTATGCGGAGAGTTTGGTATTTACAGTATTACACAAACTGAAATCATATGAAATCTTTTGAATCGCGTGAAATCGTTTGGTTAAGGTTTGTCTGATTCGAGAGTGAATAGGCCTTGCGTGGAACACTACTGATTTTAAATAGTTAGTTAAATTGTTGGTGGCATTAAGATTTGTGTTTTGGTCACCAGTAAGTACAATGTTATTATAATTTCGTATAAAGTCAAAAATGTCAGTCTCAAGTTCCCTACACAGGGTTGCCACAGACTTTCCATTTTTAATTTCCCTGACTTTTCCCTGACCTTTTTTCAACAATCCCTGACTTTTCGACATACCTACAGCAAACTCTAAACCCAAAAAGAACTTTGACAAAACATAAAATACATAAATAAAATGAAAAATAAAACCGAGGTACACAAATTCTTCAGCAAAGATAAAATTAACTCAGATTAAAAAAAAAATTCCCTGACCCATATTCAAAATTCCCCCCCTTGAGCTGTTATGTAATTCAAGTACGTTCCCTTAATAATTACGTTACTTAGTTCAGACTAATCACTGATATTATTTATAATTATATTTTGAACTATATAAAAAATTAAAATTACAAGCTTTCATTAAAGAAATCTATTTGAAAATTTAAATATTTTTTAAGGATTAATTTTATAATTATTTTTTTTTTCAAAAACGAGTGAAATCCTGTCAAAAATTTCGCCAAGTCAAATCAAATAAAGTTTTATATAATCAACATTAATTGAAAAATTAATTAAATGACATTAAATGACATTGAATGAAAAATAAAACCGAGATGCACAAACTCTTCAGCAAAGATAAAATTAACTCAGATTTTTAAAAAAATTCCCTGACCCATTTTCAAAATTCACTGACATTTCACTGATTTCCCTGACCAATTTTTTTCCCCTGACTTTTCAAGGATTTCAAGGTCTGTGGCAACCCTGCTACAGTAGGAAGCATTAGGAGGTTTGTAAATCACACCCACCAACATGCTGTCATGAGACGAAGATACCTTGATAAAAAAGTATTCAGCAATAGGGTAATTGGCGGTACGGAACAGACCCCCGGGGGCACCAATTGCCTATAGGCAATCATTATAATGATAGTAAAAAAAAAGGTCATTTGGGTGCCAATGTAGAAAAACAACTTATAGGGCAAACGCATTATGGTAATATTTATTAGTGTTTATAGCGTAATTTTTTTAATATTATTTTAATATTTTTCAATATCGAGATTTCACTGAGAAACCGCCAAAAATCTTTTCAACCCTACTCTCTAGCATTATTTTCCCTAAAATTTCAACAGATCATTTAGTTTCTTTGAGGTTTTCGCCAACTCTTCTATTACTTCGTCCCTATTCATCTGTCCAGCCAAGTCACGTTCTACGGCCATTAGCATGCACGAACGTAGCAATTCTTCGGAGATTGCATTCCGTAAGCGGCTTTTAACAATTTTTAATTTGCTAAGACAGCGTTCGCATGAAACTTGAGTACATGGAAGTGTCAATGCGGCCTTATACACTTTACACAATGTACGATAAGCTACTTGATATAACCCATATTTTCGAAGCAAGGCATACGGGCATCTCAAGCATCCCGTACAAGTTATCTCCTTTTTCTCCTGATTCACTATTTTTTCCACTGTACATTCGTGTTCCGTATCACTTTCTTCATTGCCGCTCTCTGTTAAATCAACATCGTAGTCATCATAGTTTTTAACCCGAAATTCCACTTGAATTGTTTTCGTCAGTTCTTCGTAATTCTTCGCAAAGGAATTTAGCTGTTTCTTTGCTTCATGTTCATCTACCTTTGCAAAATTGCAAAGAATAGATAAACTACCATCAGGAACTCCGCTGCGTTGTATATCTTCAAATCTTTCAGGATTTAATAAACCGCAGGCTTTATAAGCATCACCTGATTTTGATTGAAACCGTTCTTTTAGTTCGCTCAAGCATTTTTGAAGAATTGGATCAACTACTTCAACTTTCTGCTGCCATTCGGGTCCATGCTTAGCCACAAGGTCACGGCGCTCATCACCTTCAACCAAAATTCATTAATCAGCTCGAGATTTTGGCAAATTAGACCACGATATCTCGTGAATTTGAAACAATATGTTTTTGATGCAATGCTCTTGGAAGAAACCGGAGCATCGTAGCTTCCCCGGTCTCCTCTAGTCAAAAATACTATTCAATTCTAAGAGAAAAGTGTTTCTTGTAATACACATGTATTCTGTAATAATAATTATTCAAGGTCATACTTTAATGCAGTTTTCCAAGTTTAATTTTTTTAATTAAAAATGAAAGGATATTAATAAATGAGGGCTTCTTCTTCCCAGAGTTTAGGAATATTTCACTATCTTAGATTTTTAAATTGATCTTTCATTTTTGAACTATTATTTGTAAATATTGTAAATTCAATTACATTTTTTAAATAAATAATTGTACTTATAAAATGAGAGAATTATTTCAAATTCTAAGATGGTGAAGCTTTGAAAATTCATTATAGAATAAAATGAATCCTCATTTATTATAATCCAATTATTTTAAAAGAATAAGCTTGGAAAGAGCTGTACTAAACACTGAACTTTAGTAGTAGTGTAGAGAGTTAAAGAAGGGACACCCTTGACTCCTTTTATCATAACTTCTATCTATAGTTTTTACACGAATGAGATTGGTATCATTTTTGAACATAATTTGCCATTTTTGTACAGTCAAGTGCGGGTATGGCTTGTAATCGAGTAATTATTTACGTCTTATTTCCTGTCACTTCTGTCAAACGAGACTGACTGACAGGAAAATATCTACCAGTAGATTACAAGGCACACATACATGCACTCGACTGTACCTTCTACATTAATCTTAGAATATGCATATTTAGTAACAGCACTGAAACTTTTTAAAGTTACCTGCTAGTTCACCTGCGCGCTTAGCTCGTTGAGGGATTCTTTTCTCTTCGAATTGGGTGTTAATTCGAGTTTGAATTTCCTTCTCTAGTTTGGCTTCGAATAAATCCAAAGATGCATTGCAGCGTGCTACTAAACCTCTCGTTTTCTTCATTATTCCCTCAAAGTCCAGCTTTTCAATGTGAGTTATTAATTTATTTGTCATTCGATGTGCTTGAATAGCATCCAGCCCTTTGGTCTGCAAATATTTTGAGGTTGGATCTGCGTGATAAAATATTTGTTGGAAAGTGACACCCACAACCATTATTTCCATTTGAGACCACTTTTTCAGAAGACCATTAGCAGTTGTTCTCACTGCGGGTTTAAACGAGGCATCATTAAATATTGATTCGAGGACAAAAGGAGTACAGGTAGAACCGGTTCTTCACCAAACAATTGGTTGCATGATTTTCCTTTTCCCCGCCATCTTGTTCCGTAGCAGGAATAATTTTGTGTATGTCGCTTTTGGAATAAACACCTGTTGCATCATCAGTTGTGAAAGAACAACTTTCAACACGGGAGTCTCTTCTTAAAAACGTCATACAATGTTTCCTGTTACTTATGTTATTTTAAACATCTTGTTTTCAATAATTATAACTCAAAACACGTGCATGATAGCACGACGCTGGCACGCACGTGCCGACACGCGTGCGGCGCATATGCGACGCATATGAGGACACATATGTCTGCACTCTTGCCCTCACATCGTGCCGATCGGTCGACACGCGTGCAAACACCATGCGGGCAAGGTGTGAGCAAATTGCTATCTGGGTTATGTTTGCAGAAAGTCATGCAAGTCCAACAGAAGATTTGTTGTCTGTTTTTGCAGTAGGAAAGCCACATTCTTCCTTCTCCAGCTTGGGTATATACTCGATCTTTTGAGAATGGTAATTTTAAGTTATCATTGATCGAACTTTCAGGCTGAATTGGATGAATCTTTATCATTGCTCTTATAACTTCATCTGTGATTTTTTCTGGTACAGTAAAAGGATCTCGATTTAGTACTGCAATGTTTGGTTCTAAATCATCTTCATCAGGAATTATAACTTCATTTACCGGATCTTCGATTATTTCCGCCATGACAACTTCATCATGACTTTCCTCAGCCGGGCGCTCTTTTTGTTCATTCTCAGTTCCTAATTCCTTCCCACCCCCAATGGTTTGAGATGTAAGCATTTTTTCATTTGAAAAATAGGAGCAAGATGGTAACAAACTTTTGTCCTTTAGAGCAAAATTTTCAGAAATTTCATCTTTAGCAGTGGACGAACTTATTTCCGGCTGAGGTAAAGTAGCTGTATTTTTGCTCTGTTTTATTGGATAACAAAATTGAAGTTTCTTCTGTTTTGGGTCGCCACCGCTTCGGTTTAAATCGTCTTGTTTTAATTTCTTTCGCCTTTCGGATCCAGAAAGTTTTTTACGTTTTTCTGGATTCATCATAAGCTACACCAATCATAAAAAAATTGAAATGTAACACAAAATTCTACTTAACTTAATGTCATGTGGCACTTACCACAGGAGCAATTTAATTTCTCCGGGTTTTTGTCCGCAATTTTCAATTTTTCCAAAAAAATACTTATTTATAGACCTAAATAACATAAATACGGAGGTCTGTACACAACTATTTTTTAGAAAAATTAAAAATTGTGGACAAAAACCCGGAGAAACTGAATTGCTCTTGTGATAAGTATCACATACACCTAACCAGGTTTTTTTTTTAAAATGAACGTACCCTTATCAAAAAGAAGCACTCGTAACTATCAGATTCAATATTTACCAATAATTTTTTCCGTATGAGTTTGTTTATTATAAATGGAAAATTGTCTGTGAATGCAAAGAAAATGTTACCAAAATTTTCATTTTCATGTAACCCAGTAAGAAGGCTGGCATTAAAACAAATAGAAAATTTAACATTCTAATGTGAATAGCACATTAATTGATAAATTTAAATCCTTGATTTGTCTTTATTTTATGAATCCATTAAATATGTTAAGAAACGAGAAAGATTCAATCGATTTTAATTCAGAAAAAAAATATTGTCGATATGTTGATTGAAATCGATTGAATCGATTTAATTATTAAAAAATTGAAACTTCGTTTTTCAATCGCGTTCAATTCAGGAAAATATTGTCGAATAATGTTCTATTGAAATCGATTAAATGAAAGAATTAGATCCTACGATTCGCGTTCGAAGTACGTGTTATTGAACGCGATTAAAAATCTTAGTATCTAATTCTTTAATTTAATCGATTTCAATACAGATAATATTTCCCTGAATTGAACGCGATTAAAAAATGAAGTTTCAATTTTTCAATAATTAAATCGATTGAATCGATTTAAATCAACATTTCGACAATATTTTTGAACTGTATTGAAATCGATTGAATCTTTCTCGTTTCATAACTCATTTCATGGATTCAAGAAGAAAAGATAAATTAAGGATTCAAATTGATTGAATTATTGTTCTATTCAAATAAGAATGGCAAATTGTCTACCTTTTTCAATGTTAGTCTTCTTATTAGGAATATTGAGTTAAAAAATGTTTATAAGAATAATTTAAAAAAAGTTTTTTTTTTAACTTAAAATTAATAATGTGAAATATCTAAAGACGTTTTTATATATTTTTGTGTTAATTTCGTTCAAGTGTTTGTTTTATAATATATACCGCATACTTTTGTAGCCTGAAATAGACTTTTTATACTAAATCTTCATAAAACAAACGAGATGCAAATTTTCCCTTTTAAGTCATGAATGTTTAAATGATTTAGCACTATTTCTATACATATTTTCTATGGCAATAGATTTTCTTAAATACACATATCGACGCCTCCATTCAATATGAGTCTATGTGCTGACAGCGCCGTGTATGAGACTATGCGCTGTGTATAAGCATAGGGAATAGTCTCATACAGAGCGCTGTTAGCACATATACTCATATTGAATGGAGGCGTCGATATACTCACTATTGCTTTAGTGTTGGAAATTAAGTATAAAAAATAAATTAAAAATAGATTACTTTATTAAGAACAAAAATAAATCTTTCAGCAACTTTAGTACATAACCTCGCTTATTCAACTTCTTAATAACCATATAATCATGTCAGAATATTTTAATCTTATATATACACATCAATTTTGTTGATAACTTGCCTGTTACTTATAATACAATATAGATTCAACAAAATGCTGAAAATCGTACGAACTCAATATATATGAACTGTCGTAAAAAAACCGCATATCATTGTGACATCAACATGAACCTATCAACGACTTGAACATAAACAAACAGTTTTACCAACATAAAGCTAAAACAAATGCCGTAGGCTGTGTTCCGATTAAAGTGGACACATGCGATTTTGGTCGTAAGGTTGGCTGCATTGGCTCAGTATTATTATACTTCCACGTTATGTTGGAATTTTCACTGCAGCCAACCTTACGACCAAAATTATATTATTATATTATATAATTTTTTAGAATTTAGATTGTATAGTTTGAAAGAATCTGTCAAGTAAAAGACTTTTTTTATTAGGTATAAAGTAGTTGTAAAGAAAAAATGTAAAAATCCAAATCGGATGTGCATAGGGAAGTAAAACTTCTAATCCAATAGAAAATTATAAATGAACCGGCTCCTCGTAAAAATCAAACTTTTCAAACAGATAAATATACTTTAGAAATATAAAATGGAAGGGAAAAAGAGAAAAACGAATAAGAGAAAATATGTATTACTAGTAATACATGTGCATTTGTGCAAGTCAGGGGTATTATGGTTCTTGGATATTCTTTTCACTCTTTCCTTTGCAATCTAAAATATATTTATTTGTTTAAAAAATATAAGCTTCTTAGGGCGTTTTTACATGCCTCAGGGGGCGCTAAACAAGGGGGGCGCAGTCAGGGTTCCCTGACCAACAATGCATGGCCAGTCCGCCACTGACCCCACCCCCTCTTCTCTCATCACTATCTCTGCGGAAAAGTGTGTAATGGTCAAGTGCTATGAGGCTAGATGGAATGTTAGGCGTAACCCAGGTCTCAGACACGGCTATGATATGATAGGAACAGGACATAAAATGATGTTTAAATTTGTGGTAATAGGCAGGTAAACACTGAGCGTTAATGTGACAAATATTTAAGGTTTCCATTTTGACAGTGATAAGAAACGTTCAAGTAGAGTTAAATCGACTGTCCCGAAGAATAAGTCACTAACCAATTTTTCCGAAAACAGAGCGTATCAACTGTATTATGCTTCGCTAGCGTGTCGCATCTCCATTTAAAAATACATAGAGATACGACACTCTAGCGAAGTAAAATACAGTTGATACACTCTATATACGGAAAACTTTGTTAGTGACTTATTCTTCGGGACATTCGAAATATAGAAGTGTCTGAAATACGTTAACCAACAAAATCCAGTTCACATGATTACAATTGAAAACAGGGAATAAGGCACATATAAAGGTAAAAATTATACAAGGAATAAGCATTATAAAGTTAGCATGACAATTATTTAAGATATCCATTGAAAATGTAAAATGTTTAGGTTTAAGTTGCAAGTTGCCTGAAAGAATGGTAGCACATAGGAAAAGATAGTAGAAATAGAAATAACATGATCAATAACCAACAGAGCCCAAATTAAGTAATTACAAATAGGGTTAAGTAGATTCCAATAGTTGCTGAAGTGACAGTGTAGATATAAATCTAAAAGAATCTTTAGTGGTATAGAAGCATGAAAATTTAAGTATACCGTAGAAGTATAAATCTCCAAAATAGGGCGAGGAACAATCTTAGTATTTTTTATAGAATCTCGTGCTGCCGATACAATAATAGATCTTTCAGATAAAAAATGGAACACAATATAGTCAGGATTACTTTGACTTAACATATGTTTTTGTAGAACATAGTAAATCCCATTAGCACAGTTAGAAAAACTGAAAATCCTTTGTGTTATTGAATGAAAAATTTTAATTGAAAAAATTATTATGTATGCAAGATGAGTTGGAAATCGGTCTAACTGACAAGTTGTATTATATTTACCGACATATATATTTAGGATGATGACTTTCACCTCTAGACCAAGTATACATGTGAATCATTTTATGTTCGAACGAAGTATTTGTAATAAATAAGCCTTTTTCCAAGCATAAGCTGATAAATTTATCCTCGTTACTATTCATTTTTGGTTTTTCGAAATAACTAAGCATCCTATCAGTACCTATGAGCTTCACAACAACCCAGTCATTTATATCACTGAGCAAAATAATTCTTTCCGTAGGATCGCAAGTATTTAGACTATCAACTGAAGCACATATCATTTTGTAATAAATAGCCTTCTGATTCCCACTTTAATTCTAACCCCTCACAATCTACGAGATCAATCTGAGAGGTCAACTCTGCCAGGGCAGAGGTTCGTTTTTGAGTATTCGTGACCCTACAAGTCTACAGTTTACCCTCTCCTCTCTAATTAACAAAAAATAATATTAAGGTAATCAAAAAGTACATGCGCGACAGAATGAATTTAATTTTCAACTCATACTGAACACTCATACAACACATACTTTCAAACACTCTTTTTCATAGTTAATCTATGCCATGTGACCAAAAGAAAAAAAAATTTCTACAACAGGATAACTTTTAGATGAAGGCATTCATTGAAATGCACAAATAATTTATCTTTTAAAAAAGAAAGCGTCCACTCGTCCTGAAAAATTGGCGGTGCTGGATTTCATGAAATTTTTTGTTCTTTTAAACCTTAATTAGTAAAAAATACTCATTAAGGTTTAGAGCATATATTTTTCTATATGCTAGTAATGTGTATAAGTTATAATCACTTACCTTATTCTAATTCCGTAAAATTTGCTGCCAATAATATTCCTTTAAGGGTTGCAGTAAACTGAATACGCTCTCACAAATCTCATTCCGCAAATTTGCATTCCACTAATATTCCTCTAAATATTGCAATAAACTGAACACCCGCTCAGAAATTATACTACAGTCGGTCCAAAAGTCGAGGCCCCTCACTTTTTTTATTGCAAATTGCACAAAAAAAATCTCTGAAATGTGTAATAAAGAGGTTTTTCGGCCTCCTTTTTCAAGGGTCCACTTTGACATGTTCCCAGAAGGAGGACGACGTTAGGAAAAATCTGAAACAAATCACAGATATTCTTTGAACATTCCTGAATGCAATGCATTTTTAAAAATGCTGAAATATTCAATAGTTTACTTTTTACGGTGATTTATTTACAAAAACTTTATTTTGAGAACGAATGAAGATAAGAAGCCGTTTAATGGCTCCAAATGTGCAGTTTTGTCATGCGATTGCAGTGCAATACTTAAGTTTATGATAAAATCATTCTTACGCGATAAATATCATTTTGAATATTTCTGACTTTAATCAGTGTGGGCGTGTGGCTAGCACAGCGGGACAAGTGGCAGCAAAAAAAGTAACCTTTCTATGACAATAGTAATTCCAGAAGCAAGCCAAATGCCCGAAGCAGATGTGGTTGAACGAAGCAGGGCCGTCTCAACGTCTTTAAGATGCATTTACAGACCGTGTCCTCAGAAAATCGAAACCCAATTGCGAACATTAACCCGATTATGAATATTTTCGATAGAAACATTTTTTAAAAATAAATGTCTTCTAAAATTCCTAAAATCCTGGGTGTCTTTTAAACTGACTCCAAAAATCAAAATCAACAAACAAAATCTATATTTCGTTCTACATTGCTGCAAACCTTTTCAAAACTTAACTGATTTCGGAAATATTTTCAGAACTTCTAAATATCTTTTTACATATTTTAAATGTTTCCGACAAATTGAGAGTAATTGCCTTTAAATTTTCTAGATTATATTTCGACAATTTGGAAAATATTTTTAAACAATCCTTTTAATTTCCCATGAATCTGCAGAAAATGTTCTTATTCTCTTCAAACCTATAAAAATTGTCGAAAAGCCTTCAAATTTTATTTTGAAATCTAAAAATTATTTAAAAAATTTTCAGAAATCTTCATAAATATTCATTAGGGTGACCAGAAAAAAACACTTTTGGTTTTCTTAAGAGTGAAAGGCAAATAACGGCAGTTTATGCAATTGTAGAAGACAGATTTTTTTTTTAATTTTAAACAATATTTAGAGGTGGCCCATCGTCTTTGAAATTCTTATGTAATTAATATGGACGAATTCAACTTTTTTTTCATTTACGATTTTAACCACGAAGTTATCCACTTTTTAATTTGAACTTTTAATATATTGTTCTTGAGGTTCTCAGAATCCACATAAAAACATTTTTTCAATGAAAAATTCATAAAAAACATTAATTACGGTTGCTTGAAAAGTGCCATTTTCACGGTTTTCTACTGTTTTCAAAGCCTAATAACAGCCCTAATAATATATATCTCATACTGAAATTTTAACAATATTTTCCTCGAAGGTTGAAGATCACATTTTCTGAAAAAGCAGATTAGGAAAAATATAAATAAGCCTGCAATAATGAAAACAAATCTGAGTAAATTTTTGAAATGTGACAGGTCTACGACTTAAGCTGTTTAATTTTCGGGGCGGAGCGCTCATCAGCTCGGCCATAAAAGTCGATTCCAGTGGGTCTTGACACCATAAACTCATAAAGCAGATCCTTTCTCGACAAGCGTTCTTTAGTCATATTTCCCTTTTTCAGAAAAGTGAATAATAATAATTCAGGGGACGTTAACTAATCCTGTTATAAAGTCACATCGATGAAAAGAGCTGAGGTTGCACCTTTACGATCGACTCTTCACTTACCGAAATTATCAGCTTTTGCAATGACAACTTTCAAAGACGATGGTCCACCTCTAAATATTATTTAAAATTAAAAAAAAAATCTGGCTTCTACAATCGCATAAACTACCGTTATTTGCCCTTCACTCCTAAGAAAACCAAAAGTGTTTTTTTTCTGGTCACCCTAATATTCATGCAAAATGAAAAATTATATAAAAATTTTCTCAAGAGTACTCTTTTTCTTTGCAGGAATTTTTAAAAAACCTGAGGAACAATTCGAATCATTCTAAAAGATATTTACAAGTTCTGACAAAAATTGAAAGATTATTTACAGTTTGGAAATATTTCAAAAAATTCTCAAAAAATTATAAATTTTTGTAGTATTTCAAAATAAAATTTGGAAGCTTTTCGAGAATTTTTATAGGTGTGAAGACAATAAGAACATTTTCTGCAGATTCATGGGAAATTAAAAGGATTTTTTAAAAATATTTTCCAAATTGTCGAAATATAATCTAGAAAATTGAAAGGCAATTACTCTCAATTTGCCGGAAACATTCAAATTATGTAAAAAGAATTATGTAAATATTCATGCAAAATGAAAAAAAAATAAATTTCCCAAGAGTACTCTTTTTCTTTGCAGGAATTTGTAAAAAACTTTAGGAACAATTCGAATCATTCTAAAAGATATTTACAAGTTCTGAAAAAAATTGAAAGATTATTTACAGTTTGGAAATATTTAAAATAATGCTCAACAAATTATAAATTTTTTTAGATTTCAAAATAAAATTTGGAAGCTTTTCGAGAATTTTTATAGGTTTGAAGAGAATAAGAACATTTTCTGCTCATTCATGGGAAATTAAAATGATTTTTTCAAAATATTTTCCAAATTGTCGAAATATAATCTAGAAAATTTAAAGGCAATTACTCTCAATTTGCTGGAAACATTCAAATTATGTAAAAAGATATTTGGAAGTTCTGAAAATATTTCCGAAATAAGTTAAATTTTGAAAAGGTTTGCACCAATGTAGAACGAAATATAGATTTTTTTACATTTGAAATAAATTTGTCAAGTTTCTTAAGGATTTTTAAAGGTCTCAAAACAATATAAAAATGTTGTAATGACTCTCGGGAACATTTTTAATAATTTCTCATTTTGCATGAATATTTATGAAGATTTCTGAAAATTTAAAAAATAATGTGGATTTCACAAAAAAATTGGAGTCAGTTTAAAAGACATCCAGGATTGTAGGAGTTTTAGAAGACATTTATTTATTTTTTTAATTTTCTATCGAAAATATTCTTAATCGGGTTAATATTCGCAATTGGTTTTCGATTTTCTGAGGACCCGCTCTGTAAATGCATCTTGAAGACGTTGAGACGGGCCTGCTTCGTACAACCACGTCTGTTTCGGGCATTTGGCTTGCTTCTGGAATTACTATTGTCATAGAAAGGGTAATTTTTTTGCTGCCACTTGTCTCGCTGTGCTGGCCATTCAAAATGATATTAATCGCTTAAGAATGATTTTATCATAAATTTAAGTATTGCACTACAATCGCATGACAAAACTGCACATTTAAATCCATTAAACCAGGCCTGCCCAAGTAGGGGAAAACTGCTCATTTGTCAGATGGGAATTTAACACCACCACCGACCTCTACTCATTCAACTTCACGAGAGCGACCACCCCCCAAGCCTCTGGACCTGAGAAGAGGGAAGTGGTGGTGGAACTCGAACATGTGGCGAATGAGCAGTTTTCCCCTACTTGGGCAGGCCTGCATTAAACGGCTTCCTATCTTCATTCGTTCTCAAGATAAAGTTTTTGTAAATAAATCAGAGTAAAAAGTAAACTATTGAATACTTCAGCATTTTGGAAAATGCATTGCATTCAGGAATATTCAAAGAATATCTGTGATATTTTTCAGATTTTTCCTAAGTTCGCCTTCTTCTGGGAACTCTGCATGATGCGTGATGCTTTTTATTAAACATTTCAGAGATTTTTTTGTGTGCAAGTTGCAATAAAAAAAGTGAGGGGCCTCGGCTTTTGGACCCGACTTTGGTAAGATAAATTTTGAATCCGCAGGCCGGTTTACTGCGCATACGCTCAGTGAATACTCACTGGGCTGGACATTTTTGTCCACTCATAAATATTTTAGCAAATATAAAATATAGAAAAATATGAAAAATGTTAATCAACCATAATATTGCAGGATATTTTTTATGATTTTACACTGCGCATGTAGGTAACACTACTCATGACTGGGCAATATGCATAGACATTTTACGTCATTTAATTAAACTTGTTAAAATAATATCAGAAATGTACATATACTTTCTAAAGACCAGGGAGAAATGGGTCACTCAATCATATAACTAGGAATTTTCAGTGATAAACATTGAAATCCCTCTGATTCAAATTTAGAGTGAAGAGATATAATCAAGTCTAGTTTTAGACATCGATCGGTTTACCCAGGTATAAAGCATAAGGTTTAAGATTAGGTAAAATCAATTCAGCATTCATGAGTATTCTGGAATTTTCCTACAGACCTATGACTCATGTTTATAATTACAAAAGTTTCATGAACGAAGCTTTTATCATTTAGGAAACATAAATATGCGGCTGAAAGTCTATTTTATATTTATCACTGACTAGTATTACGCAATTTTCCGTAAAACTAACCAGACATGCATAGTGCTAGGGCTAGCGCCTAGTATTGCGGAATTTTCCGTAACGGTAGACAGCTCGTTAATATTAAAACTCTTTAAAAGCAAAGCACTACAAAAAAATTTTTTAATTCAAAACGATAAATAGATTTTTTGCATGTAACATGCAAATAATTTATTGCATTCTCAAGTGAACATCCAAAATGTATGGAAGAAACCTTTGAGACGATGACTATGACATTAATACATCTTTTTCTCCAAAAAGTGTGTAAAATTTTTCAAAATATTGTTCTGGTTTATCATATATTTTAGGGAAAAATATCTTCCCGAACATACGGTAAGACTTCAAGAATTTTTAGGAAATTCATCTAATCTACGTCGAAAATCAAACATTTTTGCGACGATTCCCTACATTTAGTAGAAATCAGTGTGCCCGGTTGGGTCTCGCCGCCAAATAAGGCGATCCGGCCGGGAGTACTTATCTGAAAATATCGCGATCCCTATACCTTATACACAGAGAAATCTTCTACGAATTATGACTCTTGATCTTTACACCATAATTTCTAATAGTATACTAAACATGATACTTTTTTGCAAATGGGTAATAAAAGGTAAATAATTCAGGTTTCCGTTGATATGAATATGTTAATGAATTATGTAGCTTATATGGTTGTAATGTTGTTGGGAAAGTTCGTGCTTCGTTCGAGTTGCCGGAAAAACTTCATCAGTTCAAGATTCGTGTTATTCTCCACCCCAAGGTTTAGAAAGAGCTGTGGTGACTTATCTGTGTCGTACTCGCTGAGCATTTTAGGAAGGGGGCGGGGAGACGGTATACTATAGGCAAAATTAAAAAAAAATAACTACTATGAAAAAGAAAAATTTTTTTTTAAACTTTTTACTAATTTTTTTGCCGCAATGAATAAATTGATACTGTTCCTCAAAAAAGAACTAGAGGAAATTTAATTGAATCAACATTTTATTAAACAAATGACTTTGAGCCACCTTTGAATGTCATTGTAAAAGTCTGAAAAAAATCTGAGTGCAATATTGAATTGTAAAGAACAGAAGGCATACACGCCATGAATGCATAATAAATAAATAGCGTAAATTTAATTAGGCATGAACATTTTTGCCCTAAAATGGCCGTGAGCGACCTCTAAATATTTTTTAAAAATTTTGAAACAAATCAGAGGTCATTTTCTCGGCAAAAGGAACAATTTGTAGGGCACAACTGCCATCTAAAAATGACACCGGCTCCCAGTAGAACCGCGGTAAATCACACTTATGGTAACGTCTCACAACCGTGAGATGGATGGTCACAGTCCACGAGGAAATCACAACGATAGGCCGGCGAAACCCTCGTGTGTTTTAAGGACACGAAGCGACCCAAGGATGACAGATTTCTGCATCCATCTCGCAAGTGCCTCGGAGAGCACCTATCACAAAGACAATTACTTGTACCGAATATTTTTGGTACAGTCGCTGCACCTTCCTTTTAAGTTTTTGATACCTCTCCTCCTTTTCTTTCTCCTTGGCAGTGACGTTGTATTCGGACGGAGCCGAGAATTCGATCACGAATATACACCAGAGTCTCACTATTTGAACGCGGGATCGCACGCGTTATATGAATTCCTAGAATTGCTGGTCCCGCAGTTTCTCAGGGGGCAGGGCGAGAGTCAATTGCGACTCCGCCTCTAAAGGGACGCATGCACTATACTACTCAGTCAAGTAGATTGCGCAATATTATGGAAACGGTTCAGGCGGCCCTGACTGTTTACGTTTCGCTGTACGCGCTATATGAACAAGGCTATTTTCAGGCAACCCCCGAGATTGTTCATCTATCGAGACTCTGGTAGTTCGTTTCTCGAAGTCTTGGAGAACGATGTCAGGCCTCGAGTGTGCAACGGAGACTGCTGTCCGAAAATTGTAGTTCCAGAAAATTTGGCACTTCTCGTTTTGGACAATTGACTCTATCTCCCTTGGAGCGTTCGGCAGGGCAGGGTCGCGACCAACGACGTAAGAGCGACAAAGATGGTAATAAAGCACTCTCAGGGCCACATTATGTCTATAGATACACTTCGTTCCTGCGTGGGTGGGACACCCCGATAGTATGTGTTCTAGGTACTCAGTGTGTCCATGACACGCTCTGCACCTATCGCTGGGAACTTCTTGATATAAAATGCGGTCACGGTATGCTAACGTGGAAATGACGCCGTCCTGGCATGCGAAAATAAAACCCTCTGTACCTGAATTAAGCCCTGATGATCTGAAGTGAAGCATCTAGATGAAGTAATGCACTTTCCTCACTTCTGATGTTAAAATTCAGGCCAAGGGTCTCGGACGCTTACTCCGCGGCTTTGTAAAGAAATGCTCCTTCGCCAATCACCTCGTGGTTCCTGATCATTTTCAGGAGAGGATCTCTGCCATTCGCAACGATGTAAGCTGTACTTGGAACAATTCGGTTATGAAGACACTGGAGATCCAGAAGTCCGCGTCCGCCTTGACGGCGTGAAATATATAATCGCGGAACTGAAGAATTGATATGCAAGCTTTTATGCATATGCATGATGTTACGTGTGGTGATATCAAGGGCCGTAAGCTCGTTCTTCGTCAATTGAACCACCCCAAACGAGTAGAGTAGAACCGGGACGGCAAGCATGTTAGTCGCAGATAACTTGTTCAACGCCGACAGATTGGAAGACCAAATCTGTCGAAGAAGATGCTTGTATCTGCTTTGGAGCGACTCCTTCACTGTTGTTACGTCCTGAATGCGGCTTTGAGGCACGCCCAGGTATGTATAGGTCTCTCCAGTATTAAGATGTCTAATAACACTTATATCCACAAGGTTCTTGCGAACGCCAGTAATCTTTCCTTTCTTCAGATTAATTTTGGCACACTTGTCCAATCTAAAGTCCATCCCAATCTCTCCTGTGTACTTCTTGACGATATTTATAGCATTTTGAAGATTACTTTTACCAGAAGCATAGATCTTCAGGTCATCCATGTAAAATACATGAGTGACCTTATGCTCGCGCTGATTAGTGTCGCCACGGAGGTATCCAGAAGAATTTCGTAGTGCGAGTGATAGAGGCAGAAGTGTGATACAAAAAAGTTAAGGGCTCATGGTATCACCCTGGAAAACGCCCCTCTGGAAGGTGACGTTGTTCGTTATCACACGATAATTTCTAGATGAGATAGTAAATCTAGTTTTCCAAAGCGGCATCAATCTCTCTATCCATCTCACTATATGTGGATGCACCTTCAAGCTTTCCAACATACAGATGATAAGTCTATGAGAGGTTGAATCGAAATCTTTCCGGTATTCAGTCCAGGCCATTGACAGAACGCGCTGATGGACTGCAGCGTCTTTACAGACAGACCAGTCAATTAGCAGATTCTCTGGACAGCCTGCTACACGTTTTTTCGAGCCGTGTTGTTCGTACATCTCTCGCCACACATGCTCAATTCGTCGAACATTCCTGTTGCTTAGGACAGCTGTAAAGATCTTATACAGTGTGTTCAAACAAGTTATTGGCCTGTAATTCTCTGGGTTGGACAAGTTGCGTTGTTTCGGTAGGAGTATAGTGCGTGCTAACACCAGCCGCTGCGGAATGGGCGTCTCTGAATTTAAATATAAGGTGAATATGCGGGCCAAATGTTGGTATGTGGAAGTAAACTTCTTCCACCAGAAGTTTTTGATACAATCTGGTCCAGCAGCGGAAAAGTTCTTCGAGCCACTAAGTGCTTTTTTCACCTCTTTGGCAGTGATTGATCGACATTCCTCCTCAGATTTTATGAGACTCCTTGAAGCGGATAAAATTGTCAGTATCTTCTTTCAACTTTCGTGTTTTCGGGATCTTGTATACCTCTCTCCAAAAAGTCTCTACCTCCCTGGGGTTGGGTGGATTTTTGACAGAAACAGGGAGATCGCTGAATAGGCGCGATGGGTCAGCAAGAAACTCTTGATTCTCCCTGATCCACCTCTCCCTCTTCTGTATTCTCCTCCTTGCGTCAGATAACAGCCGTATTTTGTCAACAATATGCTGCTTGATTGTCAGCAGCTTTGACTTGTTCAGTGTGTGATTCAAGATCCTCAGTTCTTGGGCAAACTTTCGAACCCTTTCCGTGAACGGTCTACCAGATGTTATGTAGTCGATAACACATTGAACACGGGACCCATTCTGTCTTGCCCATCCAATTTTCTTGTTCAGTTGATGCAAGCGCCTTATGGTCTTTTTATCCATCGTCGGTTTTAGCCTTCGATTTGAATCAGCAATAGCTCTCGCAGTACCATAAACTGAGCAATTTATGGTCCAAAGGTCGGATTCTTGCGAGATATCTTCACGAAGGGAGGCATCCATTTCAGCCAGATCTTGGGGCTTAGGAGGAACTTGCATGTTAATGATCCCCCCTATCCTGAAATCGCGATCATCTCTCAGAAGGTACATGCTTTCCGCAGTTGGTCTTAATGTCGCTTCCTCATCTTCGTCTCCAGCTTGATCAATCAGCGGTTGGGGAAGCGCTCTGCGTACATATCCATTTTTCCAGAGGTGGGCACGTTGATTTCGCAATGATTGAATCGAAACGTGCTGAAGCTCTGGGTGTTTCTGGTACAACAGAGTGTGCACACGCGCCATAAAGCCTCGGTGAACAGGGATAATGCTGGCATCGTAGCAGTCTAGCAAGTAATCCCTTGAGTTGATCCGTCCACTCAATGTGGGCGTTTCGCCGGTTCGTCGTCGTGTTTTCATCTAAATTATTTTCAGCACCCCGAACTCTAGGATTATCGGCATTTTTTTCCGACCCATTGTCGGGTGCTCTGCGCGTTCGATCGTTTTGAACCGCATCTACAACTTTTTGGTGTTTTGGTGGTGTCATTGTTGTTCCCACGAGCAGCTAGGGAAAGGGTTCGTCCGGCCTTGCAGAGCCCCGCATCCAAGGATAAGGCTGCATAATCTGAGAGGACGCCCGGTATCCCTGAGTCACCGTTCAAGACACCTCACCCAGGTGCCATTCAGCTTTCGGCACGGTTGTTATGCCTCCGCCTAGGGGTTATTCCTTCGGGACCATCCCTGGACAATTATCCGTGACTGCTTATTAATTATTGTAACCATATTCAGCAGAAACCCTCGGTACAGGGACCCTCTATCCGCAAACCGAGGACGCGTTCGGTGGCTTTGTTATAGGCCCTTCAGTTCTATTCCAAAGGAATCGAAACCGAAATATGTATATATATATATTCGGTTTCGACATTGAGACCAACCGCAGAAAGCAGGCACCTTCTGAGAGATGATCGCAATTTCATTACTAGAAGGAACATTAACATGCAAGTTCCTCCTAAGCCCCAAGATCTGGCTGAAATGGATGCCTTCCTTCGTGGAGATATCTCGCAAGAGTCCGACCTCTGGTCCATCAATTGCTCAGTTTATGGAGCTGCGAGAACTTTGGCTGATTCAAATCGAAGGCTGAAACCAACGATGGATCAAAAGACCAAAAGACGCTTGCATCAACTGAACAAGAAGATTGGATGGGCAAGAGAGAATGCGTCCCGTGTTCAATGTGTGATTGACTACATAACATCTGGTAGACCGTTTACGGAAACGGTTCGAAAGTTTGCCCAAGAACTAAGGATCTTGAATCACACACTAAACAAGTCAAAGCTGCTGACAATCAAGCAGCATATTGTTGACAAAATACGGTTGTTATCTGACGCAAGGAGGAGAATACAGAAGAAGGAGAGATGGATCAGGGAGAATCAACAGTTTCTCGCTGACCCATCGCGCCTCTTCAGCGATCTACCTGTTTCTGTCAAAAATCCACCCAAGCCTAAGGAGGTAGAGACTTTTTGGAGAGAGGTGTACAAGATCCCGAAAACACTAGAGTTGAAAGAAGATACTGAAAATATCATCCGCTTCAAGGAGTTTTGCAACAACCTCATAAAATCTGAAGAGGAATGCCCATCAATCACTGCCGAAGAGGTGAAAAAAGCACTTAGAGGCACGAAGAACTTTTCCGCTGCTGGACCAGATTGTATCAAGAACTTTTGGTGGAAGAAGTTTACTTTTACACACTAACATTTGGCCCGCAGTGGCTGGTGTTAGGACGCACTATACTCCTGCCAAAAAAAGGCAACTTGTCCAACCCAGAGAATTACAGGCCAATAACTTGTTTGAACACGCTGTATAAGATCTTTACAGCTGTCCTCAACAACAGGATTGTTCGACGAATTGAGCCTGTATGGCGAGAGATGTACGAACAACGTGGCTCGAAAAAAGGTGTAGCAGGCTGTCGAGAGAACCTGCTAATTGATAGGTGTGTCTGTAAAGACGCTGCAGCCCATCAGCGCGTCCTGTCAATGGCCTGGATTGACTACCGGAAAGCTTTCGATTCAAGCTCTCATAGACTTATCATCTGTCTGTTGTAAAGCTTGAAGGTACATCGACACATAGTGAGATGCATAGAGAGATTGATGCCTCTTTGGAAAACTAGATTTACTATCTCATCTAGAAATTATCGTGTGACAACGAACAACGTCACCTTCCAGAGGGGCGTCTTTCAAGGTGATACCATGAGCCCTTTGCTTTTTTGCATCACACTTTTGCCTCTATCTCTCGCACTACGAAATTCTCCTGGATACCTCTGTGGCGACACTAATCAGCGCGAGCATAAGGTCACTCCTGTATTTTATATGGATGACCTGAAGATGTATGCCTTCGGTAGAAGCAAACTTCAAGCTGCTATAAATATTGTCAAGAACTACACAGGAGAGATTGGGATGGACTTTGGCTTGGACAAGTGTGCCAAAGTTTATCTGAAGAAAGGAAAGATTACTGGCGTTCCCAAGGACCCTGAGCTTGTGGATATATGTGTTATCAGACATCTTAATACTGGAGAGACCTATACATACCTGGCCGTGCCTCAAAACCGCATTCAGGACGTAACATCAGTGAAGGAGTCTCTCCGAAGCAGATACAAGCAGATTTGGTCTTCCAATCTGTCGGCCTTGAACAAGGTATCTGCGACTAACATGCTTGACGTCCCGGTTCTACTCTACTCGTTTGGGGTAGTTCAATGGACGAAGAACGAGCTTAAGGCCCTTCATGTCATTACGCGTAAGATCATGCATATGCATAAAAGCTTGCATATCAATTCGTCAGTTCCGCGATTATATATTTCACGCCGTCAAGGTGGACGCGGACTTCTGAATCTCCAGTGTCTTCATAACCGGATTGTTCTAAGTACAGCTTACATCGTTGCGAATGGCAGAGATCCTCTCCTAAAGATGGTCAGGAACCACGAGATGATTGGCGAAGGAGCGTTCCTTTACAAAGCCGCGGAGCAAGCGGCCGAGACCCTTGGCCTGAATTTTAACATAATTTGTGAGGAAAGTGCATTACTTCATCTAGATGCTTCACTTCTAAAAACCAAAGTGAAGAAAGCAGAGGTTGAAAATTTTCACCAAGAGCTACTCGACAAGAAAATGCACGGAAACTTTCACAGAAATGTAGAAAAACAGTCCTTGTCGAAGGAGCAAACTTTTGCTTTCCTCAAATCATCAGGGCTTAATTCAGGTACAGAGGGTTTTATGCGTGAGCGCATTTTATGTCATGAAGTTCTCAGTGATAGGTGCAGAGCGTGTCATGCACACGCTGAGTACCTAGAACACATACTATCAGGGTGTCCGACCCACGCGGGAACGACGTATATCTATAGACATAATGCGGCCCTAAGAGTGCTTTATTACCATCTTTGTCGCTCTTACGGTGTTGGCCGCGACCCTGCCCTGCCGAACGCTCCAAAGGAGATAGAGTCGATTGTCCGAAACGAGAAGTGCCAAATTTTCTGGAACTACGATTTTCGGGCAGCAGTCTCCGTTGCGCACTCGAGGCCTGACATTGTTCTCCAAGACTTCGAGAAACGAACTATATTCGTGATCGAATTCTCGGCTCCGTCCGAATACAACATCACTGCAAAGGAGAAAGAAAAAGAGGAGAGGTATCAAGACCTTAAAAGAGAGCTACAACGACTGTACCCAAAATATTCGGTACAAGTAATTGTCCTTGTGATAGGTGCTCTCGGAGGTGTGAAACTATCACTGGTTCGTAACCACCGCAGGGTCCCACTGAGAGCAACTGTCATCTAAAAAAAAATGTCTATAGCCCCCAGTAGACCTGCGGCAAATCACACCTATGGCCACGTCTCACAACCGTGAGATGGGTGGTCACAGGGAACGACAAAATCACAACGACAGGCCGGCGAAACCCTCGTGTGTCTTGAGGACACGAAGCCACCCAAGGATGACATATATGACACACACACACACCCACACACATATATTTTTTTTCTACTATAATTTTGTATTTAATGCTAGTAAGAATGTATTATTTGGCGGCGTTTGTTTAACCTCGTTTCTTTCGAGGATTTTCTTTGAGAGATTATCTAATTGCCTAAATTTGAGGGAATTTCGCCAAATTTTGTATTGAATTATAAGAACGGTGACCCGCTTGAAAGGCAGGGTAGAGTCATTGCGCGGCAGGGATAGGAAGGCTCCTTCTGGGTCCGTTTTCCACAACGACCGAGACTCGTTGCAGCTACGATGCTTTGCCCTTTTAAACGCAGTATTACTCTGTTTATTTAAAACATAATTTTTCCATAAAATAGATTACTCTTCTGATTTTTTAATAAGCTTTCAGTCAGTTTCAGTTCACATGCTGTTCGCAGTTTCGCTCGACACTCGTTAAATAAAAAAAATTGTTAGGAAAAAGTCACCCATTTCTAAAAAAATATAAGGGAAATTATTATTATTATTATAAATTAATTATAAATATATAATAATTATATTTCTAATTATGCTCATATACATTTTTATGAAAATAATGGAGCTTAGAAAATATATATGGTATTAATCAATTAGATTAAGGCTGACATAGGACAAGCGTACTCTGGAATGTTGCGCGATATAGTAGAAGAATAATGAGCTTCTTTTCAGCCATTGAGGGCGCTGTCACTCACAAGTACCTCTTATATAGCACAATAATTCAAGAATAAGTGATTCGAGAGGTCACGTTAAGTTTTTATAAAGGATTTGAATTATTTGACCAGGTGTGACGGGGTATTTTTTACCCGTGACTTAAAAACCAACCTCGGCCTGTAATCTGAAATTTCGAAATCATGATCCGCGCAAAAATGTCTGAGCAAGGATCTCCACTCTAAATCACTACGAAGGAACACTCGCGGCACAAATGGAAACGCTTTAATTTACTTGTCTGTTCTTTCCTTATTTTCATGTTTTCTTTTAGAGTCAAAGTCCTTCAACCAAAACAACTGCTTCGATGGCCTACGACGACTAGGTTCACGAATTATACACCAAGAAGGAAGATGTCTGGCGACGACATATATTGTACTTAATTTCAAACCCCGGAATCTTTCCCGCCTACCGACACCACAGTCCGACAAAATCACCAAGGCGCATGCAGCCCCGTACTCATACCGAGAGTACAAACTCTAGACATACTATTTTTCCTCTCACCGGAACGGAGTGCCACCCTACTAGGATTTATAGACATTTAACATTTTCGTGCATAAATTTAATCGGCTATACGAACCTTGAAGGCCTAAGTTGTGTAAATATAGCAATAAACTAAGGTGCACTCCCGGACATATACGAGTTTGCGAACTCATACAGCCTGCGATATATAGCCATGTGATACCGGCGACGGCGTTGATTAAGGGACATTTCGATTATTGTAAATCTCAAGCTTCGATATACTTCCGCTGCTATGATTGGACTCACATTACGTGAGATTTTTCCTTTAAATGTGACTCACAAACCCCTGCAACTATTTTCCGAATAAGCGTTTAATTGGGGAGAAAACACGGCCTTTGTGATAGCATTTTACATGGGATTTCGATTAGTTCGACAGATACTTGAACATTTGACCCTGTTATAAATCTACCCCATTCACCAAGCTTGCTAAAAACCGTGTATGTATATCATGTATAAAATATAGCAGAGCGATGATCCTAGGTATTTGTCCACACATTGAAATTCAGCAATATATTCCACCATATAAGTATTACTAAGAAAGATATCAATTGTAAATGCATGTTCTTGAAGCTTTCTCAGGTCAAACCTTCAAGAAACAGTGATTGTGTTGTATTTCGACATCAATGAATGTGAAATAATTAGAAAAAAGGAACTTTATACTTTTCCACGCTTTTTTCATATTGTCCCACGCCCCTTCATATTTTCCCATGCTATTTCGTATTTACCACAACCTTTCTTTTTTCTTACGCTATTTCATATTTTCCCACGCTTTTTTCATATAATCCCACGCCCCTTCCTATTTTCCTACGCTATTTCATATTTTTCCACGCCCCTACCTTTTTTCTCACAGGGTGGAAAACTGTCGAAATATATATACCGGGTGTCCAAAAAGTCCCGGGACGGCTAAATATTTCCTCAGGTAAGACATTTTTCAGGGCGGTCAAGGTCATTCTTGAAGGAACTTTCAACAAGGAATTCAATGGTGACCTTTATTTTGATCTTGACCATGACCTTCACGGTCATTTCAAGGTCAAATTGATTTTTTAAAATGGGAACCTCTATTTTTGACCCCGGGAACTGAGAGAGCGGAAAATTTTACGTCCAGATATGACCTTGACAAATCGAAAATTTGACCTGGAAAGGTCAGGGCAAGGTCAAACAACGTACAGCAGGATGACTCGACCAGCATGCATTTATGAAGAAAATGTTCAACGCAAGAGTTGTAGCATTTTATACGCCCGATCGATTGGTGACTTTGACCTTGTATATGACCAGAACCTTCACCAGGACATTTTCTCCAAAAATGCATGCCAGTCGAGTCATCCTACTGCACGTTGTTTGACCTTGCCCTGACCTTTCCAGGTCAAATTTTCGATTTGTCAAGGTCATATCTGGACGTAAAATTTTCCGCTCTCTCAGTTAGCAGGGTCAAAAATAGAGGTTCCCATTAAAAAAAATCAATTTGACCATGAAATGACCGTGAAGGTCATGGTCAAGATCAAAATAAAGGTCACCATTGAATTCCTTGTTGAAAGTTCCTTGACCGCCCTGAAAAATATCTTACCTGAGGAAATATTTAGCCGTCCCGGGACTTTTTGGACACCCTGTATATATATATATATATAAGGGTGATCCGCCAATAGTCATAAAGCTTTGGATGTCACATTTTTTGTTAAAAAGCAAACAACAAATCATATTGACAAAATGTTGGGCGAACAATAGTTTTCAAACTATTAAGCATTGTAATTGGCCAATAGAAACTCACTATTTCCGCGCGCCCATAAGCTTCCTGCGCGAATTTTTTTTACCAAGGTTCACTTCAGATCAGTAGAAAAATAGTTATCAGCCAGACAAGAGAGAAACTGTTACCGAAGCAACATGAAGTTGCAAACCATAGCTCCGTCAATTGTTCATTGCGTGTTTCGCACGATTTAAAATACAAATTACAAAAATTCTTTTCTAAATCAAAAGATATTCAGAAACTTCTCAACAGTCGAGGAAATGAAGCGCAACTTCGGGTTACATTTTGATAAAAGCAGGTTCAAAAGACTTTTTCATAGTTTTTTACTAAGGCTTGAGACTGTCGTGGTTCTGTCTTGACGACAGCAGTCATTTGCCTTCAACAATTCTAAAGTGTTAAGACCTTGGGAAAATTCTGATCGCCCGAGAAAATTAAGCGCAACTTCCGGTTGATTTATGATATTAATTCCAGCTGAATCCTCGAGAGGGTGGGTCGAAAAATTGAAAAAATGAAGATTTTGTTTAAATTATCACAATTCAGTGTGTTCTTGGCAACAAATAAAGAGGAAAAGTTAAACTTAAGAGAACTGAATTTTCCATGAGTTCGAATTTTTCATACATAGAAACAAAAATGATGCCTTTTGAGATTTAATTAATGGTACATACATATGTCTCCTGACATAATTTTCAATATTTCAGTCGCTCAAAGAACTACCTCAGTTCGGTTTCATTATGATGTCATGTCGCACTTCCAATTAATTATTTAATTTTTCCAAATGAACTTTTTTGTTTGTAACAAATTGTTGAGTAAACAATTGATTAAATAATAACTCTAACCCTTAGCAAGTTTTAAAATGCCCGTTTACAAAGATTGATTTTATGTTTGTTCTGAAGAAAAAATTTTAAAAAATGCACCTTACTGATATTAGCCAAATTTCCAAAATTTACTTTTCTTTGTTTTCCTTACGTACTTCGTAGTGTGAAATTCTTATTCCTATCAATTTGGCGAACGATAAATTCATAATTTATAATGAATTATACAAGTCAAGAGTATTGTGAAATGTTAATAATGTATGGCCAATGCGGGCGGAATGCACGTCGAACCTGTGAGGAATATGCGATACAATTTCCGAATAGAAGACACCCTAACCCTCAGCAAGTTTTGAGTTTAATTAACAGAGCTAGAGAGACGGGTAACTTAGTTCCGGCCAGAAGAGGCGATGGTAGAGGTGGTGGACAAAACCAGTTGCAGGTGTATGAAGAGGAGGCTATCTTGGATAGTGCTATTGCTGAACCAAGTATCGGGATTCGGGAGCTTGCTGCAATGCATAACAGAAGCTACACAACAGTGCAGCAGGTATTAAAAGGAAATGATCTTCATGCTTATCATTTCTTAAGAGTCCAAGGATTGCAACCAGAGGACTATCCCAAGACGTCTTGCATTCTACAACTGGTTGCTGGGACAAAATACCAACGATCCGGAATTTGTGGACAGAATTATGTACACAGATGAATGAACATTCACCAGAAATGGCATATTTAATTCAAAAAATTGGCATCAGTATGCATATGAAAATCCGCATGCAATACTTCCAACCAGGAATATCCAAAATCGTTTCAGCGTCAACTTATGGTGCGGCGTGGTAGACGATTATGTGGTAAGCTTTAATTTCATAACTGTTGAAGAAATTAAAGTGTGATTAATGTAGTATCTAGTAGAATATTAGTTAATCTCTTTAAACTGTGTTTTTTAAAAACGTTGATTTAATCAAAATAAAATAAACTCTTCAAAGACACCTCCTTCTACTTTAAAATTTTAAGCCGCAAGTTAGTTTTAGTAATTCTCTTTCGTACATATTGGTCCGTTTGAGATTGAGGGACACCTGAACGGAGAAGCTTATGCTGCCTTCTTACAAAACGAACTGCCCAAATTTCTTGAGAATCTTCCTCTTCGTCTTAGACAAAGGATAATTTTTCAGCAAGACAGTGCTCCCGCACATAATTCGCGAGTTGCAAGAGAGGTTCTTGATCAAATGTTTCCCAATTTATGGATTGGAACATATGGACCGCTTACCCAATTTCCTGCTAGATCTCCAGATCTAACAATCTTGGACTTTTTCCTGTGGGGTTTCATTAAAGAAAAGGTGTACAAAACTCCACTACATACTAGACAAGAACTTCAGAACCGTCTAAGAGAAGCTTTTGTGCAAATTACTCCGGAAATGCTTCGAAAATTGAAAGCAAATGTTGTTCGCCGTGCTGAACTTTGCGTAGAGCACCAGGGACAACATTTTGAGAAATACCTGAAATAAATCTACAAAAAAAAAATTTAACAAAGATATTCCGTTAAGGGGGGATCCTGCTTTAGAAGGCTCAAAAAATCGATTTTTTTTATTGCTTAAATCTATTCCTAATATATCTAAGAATATGTATCTAAAGTTATAGAGGCTGATTCGCAGTATTTTTAAAGATACAGCACTAAATGTGGTGGAGTGTCGAGCATGTATACGAGCGCTCGGGCAGATGAAGCGCGTTCCACCCCTCGGTCTAATAACTCCGAACTGTGTACCTGAAAAGGTTCAACGGTCCTTCGAAACAATATTTTTAATTCGTGGAAGTGCCGTTTACTTTATGGAGCAGGAAGAGCTCATTAACGTATTATTACTGTATGTAATCGAAAATTAACATTTTTTCTTATCGTAAACTTTGAAGCGCGTTTTCTCGAGTTTTCGTTTTTACGATTTTTCTAAACTGGCGAGCGTGATTGCAAGAAAACTAGAAGACCAATCAAAATGAACGGAGGCTTGTTAGCTTCAGTTTTGCATTCTCTCCTATTTGAACTAAAAAGATTCATAAAAAAATTTTAAGCAACTTTTTTAGCAAGTTGAAATCATTTTTTTGTTGTTGCAAAAGGCAAATTTTCTTCAAACTTGAGACCAATTTTCAATTTCACAATTTTTCGGGTTTTTCTTAGTTCACCTAGAAGAAAAATATATGAGAATTAAATTTTGTTTTTGTTTTTTTGTTTCAGACGAAAATTACGAGTTCCATCTTGCCCGCCGATATTTTTTTAAATCCCGCCGTTATTTTAAATCCCGCCTATTTTCTTTAAATCCCGCCGATATTTTTCTATGAAATTTTTTTTTTATAATGTTCAAATATATATTAAAATATTCTGAAAAGCTCGCTGGACTTGCTTATTTTTTTCTGTCCGAAGAAAATCTACCAAAAACACTTATTTAGGCCTCCTAAAGCAGGATCCCCCCTTAATGCGACCAGAAAGTAGTACCCTGTTTCGTTACAATTGTTCGTGTTTTAAAAAATTCATTAAATTCATGTCTTTTTAAACATAGTTTTAACTTTAATAGTAAAACGTGAGATCATTACTGGTTTACGGTGAAATTTCACTGATTGCACGTGAAATTTTTACTAATGTTTATCAATGACCCACTCTTACCTATTTCTATCAGTGAAATCTCACTGGTTTAAATTTAGAGAGTATAACAATGTATCACAACACGTAACACCATAGTAAACTAATTTTTAATTGTAAATACCATTAATTAAATCTCAAAAGGCGTGACTTTTGTTCCTATGTATGAAAAATTCAAACTCATGGAAAATTCAGTTCTCTTAATTTTAACTTTTCCTTTTTATTTGTTGTCAAGAACACACTGAATTGTGATAATTTAAACAAAATTTTCATTTTCCAATTTTTCGACCCACCCTCTCGAGGATTCAGCTGGAAGTAATATCATTAGTTCTTCCAAATTAAACAGTTTACAACTTTTCGGATCTTTATTGGGCTAAATTAAGACTTCTGCGACAAAACGATACTCTTAAAATTGCATTCCTGAATACTACTAAGGATTCTAAAAATTCGCTGACAAAATCTTTTAGAATGAAGTGTAAAATTACAATGTTTATTTTCGTTTCAATTTTATTGACGTTTAATCCGATTTTGTATTAAGTTTTAATTCATCAGGTATCTATTTCGAGAAACTAATGAAAGTCCTAAAATCTAAAATTTAATACACGGCTACTATTTCATTGAGTGCCCCATTCGCAACCCCCTTGGCTTAAAAAGATGAAGGAAACTTTAGCTAAATACCCCAAGACGAAGGACTTTAATTTGATTGCTGAAAATTCTTTCATCCGAAGAGCCCTAACACACATAAAACATTTTTCGCTCCTCTACTCCTGTGGAACACACCCCCAATTAACCCCTAAAACATACATCCCCTAAAATACTCAAAGTCGAAAATCTAAAATTTTATGGACGGCAAATCTAGCACTTAATGACCTAAGACCTAGAACAAAATAATCATTCCCTCACATTTTGTGGAACACGCTCCTTCACAACCCCCAACACTTGAAAAAATTAACCGAAATTCGACAAAATACAATAACTGCGAAATCTCCACTTTTCTTCCTGACAATTCTTTCATTCGACATCCTAGGACAAAGAAAAGTTTCAACCTCTTATCTCCTGTTAAACATTCTGATTTTCAACCCCTAAAGTTTCAAGAAAAATTCTGAAAAATGCTGAAAAATAATAATTCATTGCTGGAAATTCTTGTATTCCACGCCGTAAGACTGAAAAAGAGTCTTACCATCCCCAGCTTATTTTTATCACTCCCGCTTTCAACATCTAAGGTTTAAAAAATAAAAAATAAAAAAATCGCAAAACCCCCAAGGTATCAAACATTTCCTCGACTGATGAGAATTTTCCCAAGTTTCAAAAGTTTTAGAATTCTTTAATGCAGACGAAAATTCAGTTCTCTTAAATTTAACTTTTCCTCTTTATTTGTGCCAAGAACACACTGAATTGTGATAATTTAAACAAAATCTTCATTTTTTCCATTTTTCGACCCACCCTCTCGAGGATTCAGCTGGAATTAATATCATAATGCAACCGGAAGTTGCGCTTAATTTTCTCGGGTGATCAGAATTTTCCCAAGGTCTTAACACTTTAGAATTGTTTAAGGCAGATGACTGCTGTCGTCAAGACAGAACCATGACAGTCTCAAGCCTTAGTAAAAAACTATCAAAAAGTCTTTTGAACCTGCTTTTATCAAAATGTAACCGGAAGTTGCGCTTCATTTCCTCGACTGATGAGAATTTTCCCAACTTTCAAAAGCTTTAGAATTGTTCAAGGCAGACGACTACTTGTCGTCAAGACGCGACCATAACAGTCTGATGCCACGGTTAAAAAACTGTTCAAAAATCTTTGGAACCTGCTTTTATCATCATGCAACAGGAAGTTGCGCTTCATTTCCTCGACTGATGAGAAGTTTCTGAATATCTTTTTATTTAGAAAAGAATTTTTGTAATTTGTATTTTAAATCGTGGGAAACACGCAATGAACAATTGACGGCGCTATGGTTTGCAACTTTATGTTGCTTATGTAACAGTTTCTCTCTTGTCTGGCTGATAACTATTTTTCTACTGATCTGAAGTGAACCTTGGTAAAAAAAATTCGCGCAGGAAGCTTATGGGCGCGCGGAAATAGTGAGTTTCTATTGGCCAATTACAATGCTTACTAGTTTGAAAACTATTGTTCGCCCAACATTTTGTCAATATGATTTGTTGTTTGCTTTTGAACAAAGAATTTGACATTCAAAGCTTTATGACTATTGGCGGATCACCCTGTATATATATATATAAGCATAGGGTAACAGGAAGGGCCGTGGGGGAATATGAAATAGCATGGGAAAGTATGAATTAGCTGGGAGAAATAGGAAGGGGCGTTGAATTATATGGAAAAAAGTAGGAAAATATGAAATAGCGTAAGAAAAAATAAAGGGGCGTGGGAAATATGAAATAGCATGGAAAAATATGAAGGAGCGTGGAACAATATGAAAAAGCGTGGGAAAGTATGAAGTTCCTTTTTTCTAATTATTTCACATTAATTGATTTTTAAATACAACAAAATCACTATTTCCTGAAGATTTGTGCAGAGAAAGCATCAAAAACATCTATTTAAATTGACATATTTCTTAATAATCGTCATTTGGTGGAATATATTGCTGAATTTCAATGCGTAGACAAATGCCTAGAATCATCGCTTTGCTATATTCTATACATTATACACATACACTGTTTTGGAGCGAGTTTTGTGAATGGGGTAAATTTATAACAGGGTCAAATTTGAAGTATCTGTTGAGTGGCTCGAAATCCCATCTAAAATGCTATCATAAAGGCCGTGTTTTGTCCTGAATGAAACGCTCATTCGGGGAATCGTTGCAGGCGTTTGTGAGTCACATTCTAAGGAACAATCTTACGTAATTTGAGCCCAATCGGTTGGGGTAAAAAACCGGCCTTATTGGCATCCCTCCTTTTACTAATTTTTATCTACATTTATCCTTTTTCTAAGGATGTCCGAGAAGGCACCGGTTAGTAGTTTTACTTTTTGTCAAGCCGAGTGATCGCACGGGCTTAGACAGACATGAAAGTGGAATGGCCAGCCACGTGTTCCAAACATGAAACTCCGTCACGCTACGAGTGAGCTCTTGAGTATTCCCTTTCATCGATTTTTCGCGAGACTTGATTAACGACTGCACCGATGTGTCTTTACTTTCGTATTCTTCTTATTTTTATTTTTAATTAGATTCAGGACTCTAAGAATCATTGAGATAGCAAGATTATGAGTAGTAATAGTTAAAAATTAAAAGGAATAATATCGACATTTCGTGCCACCTGTTGAATAAACCTAGATACTTTCTTTCTTTCTTTCAACAAAATTGTAATTTGGCCTATGCTTCATAATTTAAAATCCCACTTCCCTCTTTAGAAGCATTTTATCTCGTTTTCAATTATCGACCTTTCGTGTTCAATTGAATAGAAATCTTAAAATTTTGAAGTAAGAGTAAATATTTGGCAATGCAGGGACGATAACATAAACTTTAATTAGTAATTTCACAATGATACCAATTATAATTTTTTTATTTATTTATTTTTTACTATAAATCGTGGATAAATAAGTTTATGCTTCTTTTTTCAACGTATAATCTTTCTATCCATTACAAACTTATAAATAATTTGTTTCCAAGAGAAAAGAGGAAATATAAAAAATGTCGATTTTTAAACCTATATTTCTCGCTTATTTATGATCAAAAATAGTTATTTAGTATTCATTTTGATGTTGAGCAAAACTTGTTACATTTCATAAATAAAAACATTTGGCTATTAAATACTTAAGGTAGTTATACCACGACAGTTCCGTTTAGAAACAGACAAATCGATCGCACAGCTTTATTTGCTCATTTTTCATGCGTTTGTCCGAAAATTTATTGTATAGCTGAAAAATTTGATAACTTTAAAAATTCGGTACTTATAAGATATAAGTAGACAAGTAGTAGTTTAATTAACTCACTAGTACTTATCCCAATACAATGTTTCGTACATTGAACGTTTCAAAAGAAAAGTTTCAAACATTAATTAATGTAGGTTAACAATATTGAACAAATATAATTATTTGCATCAATGAATTCAGTGAAACAGTAATCAAAATTTTGTTTAAATATTAAAATATGGAAGAATTTGATTTCGTGATATAGCTGTCATAAGCGTATAAATACCAACATTTCTTCCAGTTTTATTTCCTTACAGCCCGAAGGTGAAGTGTGACGTAGCTTTTAGGTATAGCTACCGTATTAGAACAAAAACTTACTTCGCTCAACTACCAAGTGATTTAGCGATACGCTAACAAGATTTTTTTATATACATATATGTGTATATGTACATATACGTTTATGTATATAAGTGTACAAATAAAATTTAAGCTTGTCATATTATAAAGTATAAATATAACTAAGAACTATGAATTTGGAGGAGGCGTGGTTGGTGTTGTTAGTGAAGTCGATGATCCGCTTGATATCATTGCCGTACTGGCGGGCTGCTGCAGTGGCAGAAACGCTGATCCCAAACTTGGTTTTAACTGGAATGCTACACATGGCTTCGGATAATAATCCAATTTGCTAAAGTCCAGCGGTCGCCTAAACACGAAAAAATGCATATTTAAAGAGGCGACAAGAAATATTAATAAATGTATGTGGTTAACCGAGAACCGAACTTTAGAGAACAGCATTAAGGCCTATGGCTTAATGTCTCTGTTTATTAAATTCAGAAAAGAATCTGTAAAAACATCAACTCAAAGAAAGTCAAATTGTGTAACAGAATTGCACAAAAAGCAGGTTAAAAAAACAGTGTAATCAGCTCATTAGAGACAGTTATATAACAATAGAAAAAAGGGAGAAAAAAGGAAAGAGATCATTAAACCGACTGCACTCTCTTTTACTTATTTTTGTCCGCCTTCTTTATACTACGGGGAATCAACATGTTTCGAGGCTAGTTTAAGACCTCCTCGTCAGGGTAATTTTTATAGAAAACTGGGGTATAATTTTTATAAACATTAAACACATGCAATATCACTACAGTTTTTATGAATATGAAGTTGGTCTTGTAAATGCAAATATTTCTGCTTGCAGTGGTTTTACCTTTTGCAGATGATTCGTAACTAAGTTCATAACTTATCTAGTCTGCTCCCTAATGATTTACCTTTTATTATGACACAAAGAAAATTTTTCTCATAAAGGAGAAAAATACTTTTCTTCGTCCCCTAGCCGAAAGTACGTCTTTCCGGCCGCATTTCTGTCCGGGAACAGTGGCTTTTGCGGCCTGCTAGAGTTAACCCGATCTCTGATTGGCTGCGAGATTTTTGTGGCTCGCTAACGTAGCAACCTGACGTAGCAACGCTCAGTATTGTATTATATACTTAGCCTCTGAAAAATATTTATCTTGACAGGTGAGTGGAAAAAAACGTCGGTGTGTTCAACTTCAAAACTGATCGTTGAACGTTATTGTTTATTATTATTATTGAATTTTTTTTTTGGAATTTTAATTATTATTTGAAATGGTCGACTCCTCATTTGAAGGTTTTGTGGACGAGGAAGAAGTATTTACTAAAAAATAAAATGTGTTTTTGATACCCGCCCCGACCAGCAAAACCTCGGTTCCGCCTCGGCTTTGCAAAAGTCGGGCGGGCAACCGAATCCCATGCATCCGCTCAGCTGACCCGAGAGCAGCAGCGGCGCTACGCGAGGTGGCGCGCGTACTGATGCAGGCCACAAAAGAAAAAGCATCCGAGCTAGCAGCCGACAACGCTTTTTATTAATTAAGATCAATTATGAAACGTACTTTCGGCTGGGGATGAAGAAAAATAGTATACGACACACGGCCAGAAATATTGGATGCCCTGGCGTGCGTGATATGAGGCCTCGGCTTCGCCTCGGCCTTCATATCACACACGCCCGGAAATCCAACTTTCTGGCCTTGGGTCGTAATATACTATTTAAATGAATTAACGGGTTTCGAGGAAATTCTGAGAACATTTGCTTTTTATGATCCTAGTCCTGAGGTTGATCTATAGTCTAACATTGGGAAAATCTATAGTAAAACAGGCTCGACAAATACATAATTCTCTCCGAGTTCCTGACGAAATAGCTTTTACCACCCAAAATCGGTTGTTTCAAGTGGTCGTTCTCTTTTCTGGTTTAATAAGTGTCAGGCTATCACGTGACTTTAAACGATGCATTTGTCGGTGATGAATCACAGTATCAAATTTATGACCGAATATTTATTTCACATTTTTTCTTTTTAGTTTCGGTATTCTAAAATTTGAAAATTGAATAAAGTCAAGTCTACGTGATGAGATGATTTTATATTGAATACATTTTTTTTACAATCAAACTGATTGATTCTTCGTGTAGTGAGTTCAATTTTCTGTAAAGACCAAAAGAAGGATAAATTCTTCTCGGTTAAAAGAAATCAAGGGATAAAACAACAGAACCAGCATTGTGATCCAGAAGACAGGGAGGGACTAAGAAGACAATCCACCGGGGGCTGACAGTTGCCCAGAGGACTAACCAGGGTTGCCACAGACTTTCCATTTTTAATTTCCCTGACTTTTCCCTGACCTTTTTTCAACAATCCCTGACTTTTCGACATACCTACAGCAAACTCTAAACCCAAAAAGAAGTTTGACAAAACATAAAATACATAAATAAAATGAAAAATAAAACCGAGATACACAAATTATTCAGCAAAGATAAAATTAACTCAGATTAAAAAAAAATTCCCTGACCCATTTTCAAAATTCACCCCCTTGAGCTGTTACGTCATTCAAGTACGTTCCCTTAATAATTACGTTATTTAGTTCAGACTAATCACTGATATTATTTATAATTATATTTTGAACTATATAAAAAATTAAAATTACAAGCTTTCATTAAAGAAATCTATTTGAAAATTTTAATATTTTATAAGGATTAATTTTATAATTATTTTTTTGCATAAATGAGTGAAATCCTGGCAAAAATTTCGCCAAGCCAAATCAAATAAAGTTTTATATAATCAACATTAATTGAAAAATTAATTAAATGACATTAAATGACATTAAATGAAAAATAAAACCGAGATACAAAAATTCTTAAGCAAAGATAAAATTAACTCAGATTTTTAAAAAAATTCCCTGACCCATTTTCAAAATTCACTGACATTTCACTGATTTCCCTGACCAATTTTTTTTCCCTGACTTTTCAAGGATTTCAAGATCTGTGGCAACCCTGCTAACCCTCTGACGGTGGTGGTGGTGATGAATACAAGCTACCCGGAACCACTGCTCACTGCGGAGCAGTTCAAGCTCTTCAGGTAGGTCACCTGGAGTGCACTCGAAGGCCTGCCCCCAAATCAGTGGGCGAAATTCGAGACCTTCTTCTGCAGGGGGGTCGTATTTGTCGCAGCCGACCCAGCGGCTAAAGCTCAGCTGCAAAATAGAGTGGAAAACACAAGTCTTTGGAAAGGGGCAGATCTCACAGTGGGTGGGTTGAATTGCTCTAAAGGATGCTGAGGGCTACAGCGTGGATCCCAGGTCAGAATGTAAGATCCGTCTGTGGTCCGTCGGCGCTTGGAGAGATTCGGCCTCAGGCAGAGAACACAATAGGAGGTCCTAAGCAACTCCTACTTGTGCAGATTCCTGAGTTCCAGACGAGGGCTCTTGAGGTCCTCAAAAACAGGTTCTTCTACCACCTTGGACCTAAATGACTGCTCCCGGCCTAACCATTACCCAGATTAAATTGCATCGCAGCAAAGGCGCCTCTACGGTTCTGCAGAGGGACATGGCAGTGAGATGCACATGTATCTTACTAACCCAGGAACCTTAGTTAGTTACATACCATAAGGGGATTAGGGGGAGGGGGTATTACAGGGACACCAAAAAGCCAAACCAAGGACCTGCATACTGGCGAAGGGAGTCAACGCTGTCCCGCTGCTAGAACTATGTTCGAGATATCTGATGGTGGTAGCCACAGATCTTAGAGGAACTGGAAGGCTAGTCATAGGAATGATCTATTGAAATATTTAATTACTACTGATTTAGATATTCTCAACAAATCCGGATACTATATTCTCGGCACTCTAAAACTGTCCGACGGAGGATACTCAGTGTCGGATGAGAAGACCGTGGCTCACCTGATCAATGCACATTTTCCGGACTTCATAAGGTCTAGGGAAAAGGAGGGGACACCTCTGAGGCAACCAAAGTCGCCTGTGGCTCAATTTGGTCCGAAACGGCGGCTAGCCCACGAGTTTGTTACCCCCTCCAAGGTCAGGTGGGCTCTGAAGTCTTACAGCCCACAAAAGTCTCCTCTTCCGGAGGCACATACCCGGTCTTCTTACAGAAGAGATCATCATAGGGCCGCTCGTGAAATTTGCTAGGACTAGTCTGACACTGGGATGCGTCCCGACGGCGCGGCATGGAGAAGTACGCGAGTAGTCTTAATTCCGAAAGCCGACAGTATCGGTTATACTTCACCCAAGGATTTCCGTCCCATCAGCTTCACATCTTTCCTACTAAAAACGGTGGAAAGACTTATGGATAGACATATCCGCGACGAGGTCTTACTAACTAGGCAACTTCACAAGGAGCAACACAACTAAAGGGCTTGTCACACGACCGAAACAGCCATAAGCGGAGCAGTAAACCTAATCGAAGGAGAACTGAAGCAGAAAGGCTTCGCGATTGGAACCTTTATGGACATCGAAGGAGCCTTCAACTACACCTCTAGAGAGGTGATCAGGGCGGCCATGATTGTACATGGTGTGCCAACTGCAGTTGTGGAATGGAACTGCCACATGTTGGGCAACAGGAAACTAACAACGAATAGGGGTGATATCACTTGACGTGGAACTGTTGACTCGAGATGTCCACAAGAAGGCGTTTTATCGCCCCGGCTGTGGTACTTGGTAGTGGATGAACTGCTTCATCTACTTACGAGTCAGGGCTACTACGCTATAGGATACGCGGACGACAAATTGGTTATCATGCGTGGCCAGCATCTGGATGCGCTCTTCGAAGTAATGCAGCAAGCACTGGGGATAGTGGATTTCTGGTGCAAGAAAACGGATTATGGGTCAATCCGAGTAAGACGGACGCTGTTGTATTTACCAGACAGTACAAGTGGGGAACTACGAGTATACTAAAACTGGGAGGACAACAACTGGAAATCACAGGATGAGCTAAATATCTAGGAGTCATCGCAAAAGCGTACAATGTTTTTCCAGGTAGGCATAGAGAGGCAGTCGAGGTCTTGAAACACCCTAGTAGCATCGGTGGGGACTATGGATATAATACCAATCCGATTTGGCTTTCCGTCCTCCCGGGTTTTTTAAAAAAGACTTGATTGGCAAATCAAGTTCGACCAGTCCCCACCATGGGGCGTTCTGGCCAATCCCAGGCATATTCGAGAATATATATAAGAACAACATAACCTGAAATCTAGGAGTCATCTTCGAGAAGAAGCTGCTATGGAACGAACACCTGAGAAACAAGTGCAAAAAGCACACCGCCATCCTGTGGCTCTGTAGGAGAACCATAGGGAAAAGCTGTTGCTTGAAACCGGAGACACTTATGTGGATCTATACAGCGATCCTGCGACCCAAGCTCACTTATGCGGCAGTTGTCTCGTGGAGCAGGGTCTAACAGTCCACTGTGAAGACTCTACTGGAAAGAATCAGGCGACTGGTTCTAAGAGGCGTCACTGGTGCCTCGAAGGCGACACCCACGGTGTCATTGGGGACACTGACAGGGTTTGAGCCCCTCTATCTCACCATTAAGGCTTAAATATGGTAAACGGCGGAAGGACCTTGACGGAATTGCGAATCCCAACCGATATCGAGCGAAGGCCGACGACAGAGGAATGAGTTAACGGCGAGGCACACCTGCCTAGTGATAAGGACAACTGGTTCAGAGATGGCTCCATGAATAAGGAGAAAGCAGGAGCCGATGTCTATCGTAGAAGGAGTGGAATGGGCTTCAGAATCACGATGGGGGCCTACGCCACAGTCCTACAATCTGATATTATGGCTGTGCTCCAGTGCGCCTACAAGGCACAGGAGTATTGCAACAAAAGAAATATACATATAGCTTAAAAAGCAGGGCTGCTATAATGGCCCTGAATGGAACAAAGACTACGTCGCTACTAGTGTAGGAGTGCTTTGAGGCACTGAACAATCTAGCGACGGAAAACCGAGTGATTCTAATTTGAATCCCTGGACACAGTGGCACCAAAGGCAATGAGATCCCAGACAGGCTAGCAAAACTAGCAGTAAGAGAAAACTTCACTGGTTCCGAACCAGTTGTAGGCATTTCCAGCAGGTTAGTCACTGAAGAAATCAACGTTTGGCTGAACTAGAAACATCAGAAGGAGTGGAGGATGGTTACTGGCTGCAGACAGGCCAAAACACTCATGAGTTTAAATTTAAACCCTAATCCAGCTGAGGAAATACGCAAGCTCGGTAGGAACGAAGTCAAGGTCCTAACAGAAATGTTTATAAGACATGGACACCTCGGCTATCACAGACATAAGATAGAGCTCGCAGATATCCCGCTCTGTCGCCTATGCGGAAAGAATGATGAGATATCACTGCCCCGCGATTGCAGGGCAGTGACAATAAACAATAACGGATCAACTTTTTGAAAGGGCCAAAACCCAAGGGTATTGAAATGGATTTCTGTGATACTTGTGACTGTGCAGTAAACTTCTGAGGTATTTACAATAGTGCAATAGTTACACAGAGGGGCGTTCGCGGTGGTCGCTCGTGGTGTGCGGATCGGTCCCGATATTAATGGCTTGATTTTAATATGTGGAATTAAATGTGTTAATTTTAACTGTAGTTTTATAAGAGAGAGCGGTCTCATTCTCTTGTCGTGAAAATTTACCACGGTGTTTTTGGAACGATCTCTACCGGGTCAATCATGTCAGTTTCACTACCCTCATGAGAGGAAACAGTTTCTCCTCTGCCTTCTATCATTTGCTCGGTGCCCTTCATTGTGTTAACGTTCTCATCCACGTGTGATCGGTGTTGCGGCTTGTAACAGTTGTTGCGCCTAGATTTGAGTTCGCACCAACTCCGGTCCAAAATACCACAAAAAGTGTCAAAAGTTCATGATTTCATCAGATTTGTATAAAACTTCGTAAATTTCTTACACATTTAAATCAAACTTGATATATGGTGGTCTCTGAGCTGTCCTAACTAAAAACATAGACCCACATTTTTTTAACTATATTTTTGGAAAAGATAGTACAATATTGTACTAAATATGCTAACCTGAAACCTTCAACCTGAAGCCAAACTTTGCAGCTATGTGATAGACAATCATTCCAATAAGCTTTTTGCAACATTTGAAAACATTCCGTTGGAGATTTCTTAAGTTTAGTGAGAAACTTGACATTAACGTGCTATTCGATTTTCGAACTAGGTATGACTTCGACCGTAGCGTGAAAAGTAGACTTGCGAGAACGAACGTTGCAGGTAAACTACTTAATCTAGCGCATTGAAATAAGTCTTAGCTGAATCATACATAAGTCATACATTAAGAATATCTCCACCAAATTCTGAGAAGACGAATACAACTGGCGCTACACACCCAGTCTTAGAACTTAATAGCCACACATAGTATGTGAATGAACGAGTAAACAAATTCTTCTTTATCGGCGTGATTCGCTTCGAGTGAAAAAACGCTTTGTTGGATCTGGATTGAGCTTGACTAATTACAAAATCTATAGTGACTTGCAGGCAAATGTGTATTTCTTCTCTTTTATATTCCGTGTATTAAGAAATGTTTGCTTTATCCTTTATTTTTGAGTAAAATATTTATTTTTTCAACAAAATGCTTAAGAGCAATAGAAAGGGTTTAAAGCAGAAGATGTTAAACGATTGCATAACAATTAGGGGTGACATTGTCTTCTACGAAGGCAATATTTCCGAATTTAAAATGGGGTGCCAATTTAGGAAATAAATATTTTTTTTATAAAACATGCATAGAAACCTGTCACTTTCTCTGCATGTTTACCGTGGACAAAGTAAATCTTTTTTCGGGAGTGTGTTAAAATGAACGTGGCAAAGACTTTGTCACACAAACAGGACAACTAATGCCGGCTGACTGCGATTTAGCGCAAAAGCCCTGTTTCCCAACCTGTATCGCAATACACTACCCCACAAATTTATATATTTCAACAAAATGAGTCCCTATTTTTATACTCCAGTTGCTCCAAGCCAATAGGGCTCCAAACCGGAGTTCTAAAAAGAGGTAGTGAATAAGAACGTTTGTTCAAGAATCATATTTTACTCTCCATCCTTGAGCACTTGCGCACATCTGCGCACCTTGTTTTCTCTCTGCATGACAACGTTGTTCAAACTGATCGATGTCTTATTTCCCGACTGTACAGCCACAGTCATTGATTGTCACTTAAACTTAAATTGAACTTTTTGATAGTTCTTCAATATTAGAGAAATCTGACAGTCATAACAGTACTCAAAAGTTGTTGCGTCTTCTGCTCCGACCATCTATCGAAACGGAAGGAAGAACGGCCAATTAGAAACCTTTTCGTTTTTTTTTGCTTTTTTGGATCGCGATTGGCCATTTAAGTGACGCGCGTTAATTTTAAATTATAGTGAGGGTTCGTTTAAAATATACGTAAGGCTTTTATAAGGGGGGTGGGGGGGGGGGCCTGCTAGAGGGTTGCGCTAATGTTAAACTTAAATACAATTCATATTGAAAAAGCGTTATGTGGGGGGGGGGGCTGTCTGAAAAAGCGTTACGTATTTTTTGAACGCCCCCTGGAGTACTGCATATATTTTTAAAGCTATTAAAGAATAAGAAGTACTTTAAAAAAATAATAATCAGTAAAATAAACATTTAAGATAACTGAGAAATTAAAATTTGGAAAAAACTCCTGGTTTCATGCATTCGTTAAAATTATGCAAATGAAAAATATATATTTAAAAACATCGTTTGCTTTAAAAAATTAAACCAACGAAAACAATTTTAGAAACAATCTTTAAAAACATAAACTCAAAAAAAGTCAACTTATGTAACAGGATTGCACAAAAAACCTTAAAACAGGACAAGTATGTTTCCAAAAATCAGTATGCTTCCAAAAAACCTCTCACTTTTTTCCTTCTTCTATCACCGCATTTTTTATATTATTAGGAACAAACATGTTTCGATGCCAATTTAGACCTCATCAGGGTACTTTTGATGGGAACCTACGGTTAAATATATTGGGATCATGTGTTTTGCATTAAATAGAATCATATACTGAAGTCAATATTCAATATATTATTTATATTATTTTGCATATGTGTTGATCCTCAATATTTTTTTGGATATCTTTGTAGACACATTTTATATTGTTCAAAGAACAAAATTAAGAGATTCTCAGATTCTTCAGAGATTCTCTAAAAAATGTATGAAAGAAACAAAAGCTTTGTAATGAAGACTTGTCTTTTTGTTGTTTCGTTTTTCCTTTCCTTTCACATCGATGGGTGCAAATAACACTATACCATCATTTGCAGCATACAAAGAATAGAAGTAGAACACAAAACCTTGATAGAAAAGACATCACTCACGAATGAAACAGTCATATAGACGTAGCAACAGATTTATGCATTGAAAAGACGTAGCGATAATTTTAGCGTTAGAAAGCGTAGCAATTGTTTATTATATAAAAAAGACTTGGCGATTTGTATATGTAGTCCCGTTTCGATGAAAGACGTAATTCTAAATTTCAGAAATAAATAGACGTACTAACATTGTATACCATTAAGCCATTTCCCTTTCAGGGTAGGCGTGACACTACCCGATTCGGGTTGCGTTTCTAGGTGGATAGTTTCTTGTAGTAAATAACTACAAGTGTGGGCTCACCAGACCCACGATGTGCCAACAACACTCAGTTTTCTTGAATGGTCACCCATCCAAGTACTAACCGCGTCCAACGCTGCTTAACTTCAGTGATCTGACGAGAACTGGTTTTTTCAGTGTGGTATGGCTGTTGGCCATAACATTGAAATATTTTAAAAGGAGATTTTATTTTAGAATTGTATTATGCACCGAAAATTAAATGTTAATAGTTATTAACTGACAACACAGGCACACAAAAAAATAAAAGTGGCATGGCCATTGCACCAGACCACCATAACTATATGTTTTTGGAGTCGCTGAATCCGAATTTGGTGACAATTTTGCTGCATCAAATCGCCAGGTTTTTGACAACATTAGCCTTTTTGACCATCAACATAGGGTGAAAATCTGACGTTCTCAAAACTTCTAGTACGGTTCAAATGAAATATTGAACCTTGTATTCTAAAGTGATTAGATTGCAAAAATTATTTTCGTCGCCTATCTTGAGCGGTGTAAGGTACCTTAAAGATGAAAATATTCTATCTCAAAGGTTTATGACGTTATAACTAGATTGCAATCTAGTTTAGGTATTTAAAAAGACATTACCATATTAAACGGTTACTGCTTCATTATAAATATATTATTCTGCAAGTTATTCAATTTTCTAAATATTGAGGTTGGCAAATTTAAATGTTTACAGATTCGACTGGATTCTCCATTAAAAAATTTGCACATGGAAACTTATAAGAAGCAAGATATTCTAAATTCACTACATTTTTAATCGCTGCAAATAAAGGTTAGGAAAATTTTTATTTTATTTCAGATGAACTATTTTTTTTCTTATGAAAAATATTATAATTTAAATAATTTCTAATACCAATACGAGAGTAAGTGCATAACATTTTCAAAAATGTTTCTTTATTTGGATGAAGAATTTCGTGATAATAATTCAAACAGTGTAGCTTCTTAATAATAATATTATTATATAAAGAAAGAATATGAATAACAGTTAAATAGAAATAAGTGAAAGAGTAATTATAATTATAATCATTTAGATATTGATCCTAATCTGTTTAAAAGTCACAATATATTTTTAGTGTTATTATATGCATCTGTAAAACATAATTGGAAAAACTCCTATTATTTCTTCGAATCTGGTCATAAACCCGGACCGAAATCGTATGTAGTTCACGAAATGAGACAAAAGATAATTTTTAGATTCGAAAAACTAGTTAAAATCCAAAATGGGAAGTATGACTGAAAGTATGATGATTGGAAGTTGAAATATATTTTAAAGGAAATTTTCTCCAAAATAATCGTCAATCAATCGAAGGCAACAAGCGTGAAATTTCACCGTTTAGAACAGACTTATAAAAATTTATTAGGTATATCAGTTCAGAAGAAAAGTGACTTACAGACAGGATATTTGTGAGATCCAATGTTTCTCAGGAAATAGATATATTTTTTATGCATCACTTCCAACCATTGTTGAATAAAGTCTTTATTTGATCCAATCCTGCAATAAATTATGAGTCAAAAATAAGTTCTACGAATTGAAATGTATGGTCAGCATATTAAAATGACCGTCTATAATTTTAATTATAATTACTCTTCTACTTATTTCTATTTAACTTAATAATAATAATATATTAATGATATTATTAATAGGCTACACTGTTTGACTTAAAATTACGAAATTTTTCATTCAAATAAAGATACATTTTTGAAAATATTGGTCACTTACTCTCTTATTGGTATTATAAATTATTTTGACTATAATATTCTTTCTAAGTAAAGAATAGTTCAGCTTAAATAAAATAAAAATGCTATCCTTTCCTTGCAGCGATTAAAAATTTAGTAAATTAAGAATATCTTCCGCCTTGTAAGTTTCCACGTGCCAATTTTTAAATGCGAATTCGATTAAAATGGTGCTAATAAGACTATGCCGTTATTTGGAGCATACAGAGAATAGACATAGCAACAGACTTCTGAATTAGAAAGACGTAGTGACAGTTTTTAGCGTTGACAAGACGTAGTAATTTTTTTGTAATGAAAAATATACGCGGCGATTGGTGTATGTGGCCTACTTGGAACGGAGATTATCGGGATCCGCCCCACCAGAGGAGGAGAGCTTCTAGTCAGGGTCAAGTAATGAAGAAACGGGGAGCAGCTCTGAGGAGCCAAAGTCGAGGCATGAGAAGGCAAGGCAACAGCGCAAAGCTTGCCCGTAGTAAAATCAAATCTTGAGACTATCTTGCTGGATGGGACACGTCTATATATCATGTGATCCTGTAAGGCGGAGGGCGGGGGGCGGCGGGGCTGTAACAAGAATATTACGGACGACCATTTCGAGGGTTAGTTTCTTGTAAAGTCGATCACGGGATATTTTTAAAAGATAAATTTAAGTATAATCACACCTTAAACTTGAAATTAGTCTAATGCAGAATTCGTTTACTCAATATAAATAATACTTTTAAGAAATTCTTTTCAAGGTTACCCGTGATTTAAAAAAAAAATTTGTGATGTTATAAAAAAGTCAAGTGAGAACATGAACGAACATGAACATGAGTTCCCCTTCGGGAACACATGTACCGCGTCCACCACTCTTTCTCCTAGAGAGCGAGAGAGGTGGTAGACGCGTGCGAGAATCTCTCCTCTGTGACGTACACTGCACCGTAGATATGAAATATCTCTTGGGGTGCTTGGGGGCGACTGACTTTTCAACATAAAATTTTAATAGTAACTAGAGTCTTAATTATTTTATTGCAGTATGATTACATTTCTTTTCAATGAATGTAATTGAAAAGAGAAGTTCAAAAAGAGTTTCTTTGTTGTCTATTAATATTTTAATATCACCGTTTCTTACATCGTATTTCAAATATATACAAATGATAAATTTTAAAAATATACACATGATCAAAGTCGGACGATATTTCCTCATAACAGGAAGCTTCTTTTTAGTCAAACGGTTTTTGCACCGATTAATATTTGCCAATACGTCAGCTCAGAAGAAGTTTTTTTATATTTAATTGCCATTCTGATTTTACACAAAGTGTTTTCGCTCCCTTGCACAATTACCAGTTTGGCAGTTACCTCCTTCTACCTTTCCTACTTCGACCCTAAGAATTAAAAAATCAATTTTTAAACAATTTCTTTTATTTTCTATGCCCATTAATTGAAAAAGCAATTTTTGAGCAATTTCTTCTATTTCCTATTTACTGTATCTCGAAACGATGATCGTGATCATGAAATGCGGACCAAGTCTGATAATATTTTAGATCAACATCGGAAGAGACCATTTTTCATCTTTCATGTTTGCTTTTGCGAATCTTCAAATTATACGATGAAAAAATGAATTATTGGGCGAGATTATGGGCCGGAAATCTGCGCATTATGCGACATTCGGCGATGAACTAAGAAGAATTAATAACTAAACATAGTGTATGCAGGCTTCAATGTAACTTATCTTTGTCATATCAGCGAGTATAATTATGTTATTAGGTTCATGAAATATGAAATAACAAGTTCGTAACTTTGGTCTAATAGTAGTCCAGCATGTATTGTATATCATCAGTCCACCCAACTTATATATTAGGAATAAGCGCAAAATTCAAAAAGGCTACGGTAGATCATTGCCCAATTTTGGCACCTGCATATGTCAGAAAGTGAAACAGAAACATATAGTATATATGAGAAGTTGTAGGCTCCGGAAGCTACGATCATGGTTCTTTAAAATCAACCAATCCCGACGCAACTGGAACGTGTACGACATCCGCTTCTGCT
>CAKNYM010043738.1:140139-175905 GCA_932195095.1 Andricus curvator | reverse complement strand
TTCGTCGAAGAGTGCAGTTCTTAGACACTTATCCATGAATATGATAATGTGAATAAATTCTTGAAATATTTAAAGTCCTATGGAATGCTTTATACCCTTGTAACTTCATTAAAATACTTTATTGAGAGCCTTTAAAATCCTTCAAAACTATTAAAATCCTCGAAAAACTTTAAAGTCTCCTAAAATATTTAAAAATCTCTTCAAATCTTTGAAATTTATAGAAATAGTATACATTATTTTGAAATTTTAAATATCTATTGAAATCCCATACAAATCCTATGACATTTTGTGAAGTCCCCTGGAATCATTCAAAATAATTATTATTTTTAAAACCTTTTGATTCATATGAAATCGTTTAAAATCTCTATGAAGTTTAACAAATTCTTTGCAATCTCATTAATTTTTTTTAATTCCTTACAATCCCTTGGAATATTTGAAATAATATTAAATTCCAGTCCAATTCTATAAATATTATTATTTACAAACTAAGGCCGCGAAGAAATCAATAAAATACGAGTTTTATTCTATCAATTAATTGTTTAATTAATTGTATTATAAATAATAATAATAATAATAATGATTTTGTTATTTTCATATATGGAGCTTCGAGAAATAGATCTAATTGTTATTTTAACTTGAAAAATATCGTAAATGGTTCATATCAAAAGATTTTCATTATGTAAATACAAGAAATTATAATGATAGAATAAGATCGTACTTCTCAATCTCGCGAACCATTGCTTTTACACTTTTTGTAATTAATATGGATAGAAAAAAATGTTAGATGTATCTAAAATACGTTTTTTCCATTCAATTTTAAATTGAATAATTCCACCTGTTTGATTTCCACCCTTATATGTAAAATTATAAAACTGTATAACGAAAGAGACTGTATAACGAAACTGAAAGAGCGAAGTCCGCACACACTTTCATAAATACATTTAAAAGTCCAAGATTATATGTAGGTTCAAATTCAAATTGTTGAAAATTATTATAGAATATCCGATTAAAAACTGTGCATTACTTATTTTAAAGCGGTTCAAACAGAAAAAGAGTGTTTATTTGTTAATTAAACCATTTTGAACTAAAAGCTTTCATCATCAAATAACATCAAAATCCAAGCCTAAAAATTAAAAAATTCCGAAAAATTATTATTAAAACTGTACGCTTTCAATTTCGCAACGTTATGGCTTAAATTATTAGAAATGAAACTATTTTAGAACTATACAGATGTACAGAATTGAAATATTTTTAATTGAAAAAATGTACTAAATTCAAGATTTTAAACTAAAATTGTGCAATATCAAATGAAAATAACAACCTTGTTTTATATATGTGTATTATCTAGTAATTTATAATTTAACGTTTCCCGTCATATGCTATAGCACGTGTATATAATAATGCTAATTTGTAAAGATATTAGCAATGATCTTGAAACCTTGGACTTCATGAAGAGCTTGCATTGGATCTTATCATTTAAATACCTTCTTCTTATGGAAAATCTTTTCAACACAAGGATATCTTGGTGATACAGTAAATGTTTACAATTATTGTTGATGAAGGTTCACCAGTTTCAAAGAAAATTCTCTCCAATAGGAATCCGCTATGATACGTATCTTTCAAAAAATCAGTTGCACATAATGTAGTCTCATAATTTTCAAATTCACTGTCTTCCTTTTATAGAATTAGGGTGGCCAGAGCTGATTTTCAAAATGTAGGACAATTGGACTTCAGAAAAGAGGACAAAGTAGGACATAGAGCTTGCAAAGGGAAGAAAAAGTAGGACTGAAATTTGAGTCCTACTTTGTCCTCCAGCATTACATAATTATTTCAACGTCATTTTTTGAAATATATGAAAGAGTTTTTCTGCTTTGTTATTTTACAAAATTAAAAGGAAAAAAAAGAGTAAAAATAAATTGAATAAAATGCAAAATTAGATTCAAAATAAAAACAATCTTTACATATTCTAAAATTTCAAATGAATATTCCATTATTTTCTGCTACTTTGAGTTTTTAAACTATACCAAAAGTAAAAATATAATAAAAAAAGCTAAAATTGCTATATATAATTATGTACTTGCACCCATTGTGCGCATTTTGGCGCAATGTATGCGGAAAAACGCTAATGGACAAAATCAGTAATGAGAGAATTCTCAAAAAATGAGATGTAGAGGAGACACTGTTTGGCAAGAGTTAAACAAAGTTGAAATGGTTTGGGCATGTTAAGAGAATGAAAGGAGAAAGACTGACGTCGCAAGTATATTTAGGCAAAGTGAATGGTAGTGTACCCAGAGGCAGACCGAGGAAAGAATAGTGAATGAGACCTAAGGCGACAAAATATAAAAGCCATATAGACACAAGAGCTTGCATGAGAAATTGTATGGACGTAAAGGAAGCTAAAGTTATATGCCAGGACAGGAAAGTGTGGCGACAAATAGTTTACAAGAAATGTGTGATGAAGAGTGTCAATGGAGTGAACGACGCCTGAAACGAAAGACCTTGGATACTAATGGGCCCGCGTGGAGAGCTTTACCTAGTAGATGTGATCAGAGTAAAGAGTATGGATCTTTCTATGGGATTGTCAGTAAGTTTGCATATTTTTGTGTGACCTATGACACATGATGACTTTGTGAAGCTTTTCGCATGGGGTCATTGCTCGAGAGATTGATCAGCGACCTGTGTCGGAGCAGTATTGCGGAACCAACATGTAATTTAAAATTCTAGATTGATCTAAAAATGTATACCTTCCCCCTATTTATCCTCCTACACTTCCCTTTCTTACTTTTTTCATATGAACTCCTTGATTCCCGACAGTATAACGAGGCTAGAACCGAGTGAATTACACTTAGCCCGAAAGGGATTTGGCTTTAGTATAAAATACACCAATTTTAAATTATGTGTTTTGAAGGTTACAACATTTTTAAGCGAGATTTAAATGTGATAAATTTTTTTTAAAACAAAGTCAATAATCATATGTATTTCTCGAGAACTGTAAATGCTTAAACCATGCGTAACACGTTTTTTTCAAAAATTGATTTATCATGTTTTAATAATTGCCTAATCCTCTGTTTAACCATCTTTTTATAAGACAAAATTCGACTAATCACATAAAGTGATAAGAATATAATCATTAAAACATGAAATTATAACATTATTTTTCATTTGCAACAATTTTCAAGAAAAGCAGTAGATTTCACTGAGAAAATATTTTTTTTCTATTAAAAAACTAAAAAATCATATTTCCGAAAACCCGATCAAAGTCAAAAACTCTGTAGGACAAAAGTCGCATTCTGCAAAAAGAGGACATGTCCGGAGAAATCCGGACGGATTGTCGCCCTATATAAAATATGTGTTTTATTGCATGGGAATTTAATTTAGTATAGAAATCATATATTATGCAAGGAAAAATTTGTTATTTGCCAATGACTTGATCGTCGTTTGATTTTTTTTTTAGATGAAAGAACACTTTTTCAGTTTAGCTTCTCCAAATTCATTTACGTTTTTCAGTAACTGGAAGAAAAGGTTAAAGAAACGAAGGTTGAAGATCATCCTCCGCCTTCTTCCTGAGCAGCGTTGGTCTAATGATTGGGCGGCATCTTCGAAACCATAAAGATTTTTACTATACGTGCCTGCCTACCTGCATAACAGGATGACTTCAGGCGAGAATCAAAGCACAAAATTACTACTATTGCCTCACGAATCCTTAAAGATCAAAAATTCACTCGCTTATTATATTACATAACACTTATAGGTTATTTTCGTTCGAAAAAAAAAGAATTTTTTTAATATCAGCCCTCAAAAGCGCTTTGTCGCATATATGTCCCTTTTCCGTGCTACCATTTCAATAAATCCAGAATTGAAAGAGGTCATCAAAGTGGCCTCTAAAATGCAAGAAAAAATTCACGATCATTTAATTTAAACATTTAAAGCTGGAAGTTTTCTAATTTGAAGCAATCAAAATTTAATTATAAAATTAAGCAAAGTCAAAGTGGAACTCTCCTGAAATCGAAGCATTCGAAATTTAAACTTAAAACATTACAAACACCGCAGTTCTAAATTAAACAGTCTCAAATTTGATCAACTCTGGAAATAATTATTGATAATTGTCCATTCAAGTTTGAAACTTTCCACATTATATAATTTAAAAATGAAAGACTATATTTAGTGTTCATAAGTGAAAAAATTTCTATTGTGAACCTTTAAAATTAAATTATTCAATGAAAAAAGAATACTTATTTTCAAATTAAAATTGTGAAATTAAAACGTTTTTAAACTGGAATCCTCTGTACATTACTTATTTGAATTTAAATCGTTTAAAATTAATAATATTTAAATAGTGATTTGTACTTTTCAAAATTTAACAATTTCAGTTACAAATGAAATGAAATAAAATGGTAAAATTAAACTTGTAACCTTCTAAATTGAAATTTTAGCACTCAGACATTTATTTCAATTAAAAAAACAAAAACAACTTTTGAACGCTTCAATTTCCAAACCGATAATTTTGAATACTTAATTTGAAATTATTAATTTTCAATTAATAGTCAAATGTAACGTCCATAACATTTCCAGCTGATCGAGTGTGCGAAAAAATTAATTAAAAGTAATAAAATGATGGTAGGTGAAGTGAAAGCACCCGGGTTGTCTAACCTTACCTTGACCGGATATAAAAAAGTTAATTTCCATTACGACTTTAGACTACGCACTATGCTCATCGATGATTAAATTGTCCAAATGTAGAACTGAAATAACCCACGGCAAGAGTTGCGCGTCATTCTCGACTCACCTGCCTCGAACGTTAAGCACGGATGGGCCCGGTTAGAGCTCGGATGGGTGCATGTTCGTGTTTTTTGCTAAGTCGTGTTTTTCACTGCGTTTAACTACTGCCGAGCGGGAAGATTGACTTTGAGGATGGGCGACGACACTCTCGATGATATCGGATTTCTACATCCAAACACAACTTCTGATAAGCGGTTGCGCTCGAGAAAGACTTTCTGCAGTTTCCCTCTCCCTCGGTCAAAAATTCAAGCAAATTCGAGTGTTTCTAATAATAATTCGGTTGCAGATGCTAGGGGATACTTGTAGTCAGGACTGATTTTCCTATATGTAAATGTCTAAAAAGGATGTACATATGAACAATATGAAAAAAAATTATAACTGAATTAGCTCTATCAAAAACACTAAGGTTGCCTTACCATATCCTGACAGCAACCCTTAGCAACCACGTTTTTAAAAACATTTTTTTTACTAATCACTATGCCCATCAGTGTATGAAAAAATCCAACCTTAAATTAAAGTTAAATAACAAAATGGTTGTTACCTTTTATCTTGACGCTAATGTCAGGTAACGCACAACTTGTTTTGCCTAATACTGTGTGACATAAATCAATTAGACATTTAAGAATAAATGTTAAAATTTTGATTTTAATCAATTAAAACTCGTCAAAAATGTTCTTTTTGCAACACCCACCTCAAAAGTTGACGTTTTCATGCTTCTAAAAATTTTTTTTCAAAATTTTGTTTCAACATCTTTTTTTCAACAATTTTTTTGCACAACATTTTTTTCCAGAACATTTTTTTTCAAACATTTTTGTTTTATAATTTTTTTTTAACATTTTTTTTTCAAGCATGAAAAAAAAATTTGTTCAACAAAATTTCTTTACTCCACTCTATGCAATATAAAATTAGTATTTTTCGTTGCCTCCTCCTAACAACTTTTTCGAACGGGCGCTGCAAAAAATAGCGTGTGATACACGTGCGCATAGGTGATTGGTAACTTGTGTGATTGCTTATGCTGCAAAATTCACACTCGCACGCAATCACCTATTTTGCGCACTTGTATCACAAATAACTATTTTTTATACCCTGAAATTTATGCCAAGCTAAAAGTATTGAAAATGACGACTTACACTTTCGATTTTTCACAATTTAAAATCCTCAAATATTCCTTTTTTTATACCCAGAGTTATATGCCAGGTGAGAACTGACAACCTCACCCGTAAAAATCACCGCATTAATATGCATTATGCAAAGCTAAAAATATTCTAGGGCATATAAAATGTTTCAAATTTCGGACTATAAACCTTTTGTGTGTTGAACCCTCCCCCCTCCTCCTCCTATCCTACAAGAATAAACAAAAAAAAACTTTTTTTTTCAACTGTATGGATAAATAAATAGGAATTTTGATCATTCTTAGACTAAATAAATATAGTTTGAATAAACGTTTAAGTTCCTTTATAATACTTTGAAAATATATTAGTTTAGAAAACTGTACATTTTGCTTAGAAAATAAGTTAATTTCCCAGTGCACACTCTTTAATTTCAGACAATACATTTTTTCAATTAAAAATTCTCAAAACATCTCTCTTTTATGTTTTTAATTATAGAATTTGTGAGACCTTTCAAGCTCAAACCTAAAAACCGCGCTTATAATATCCGTACCGAATAATTTTCAAATTTACGAGTTAGATTTTCGAAAATTGCCAAATAAAAAGCGCCAAAAATGTTTTTTTGCCCCGAATTATAGGCCCAGTGAGACCTTCGGCCTTGATCATAAAACCCACCCACAGAAAGAAAGAAATTTTGGAAAGGATCCAATCACAGAAAAAACTAAGAATAATAAAATTTGTTGCAGGACATTTTTTAGAGCGATTAAGTTTTGTTCAGCCAACTTCGCGTCTTTCAAAATACATGTGTTTGTCATGGAAAAAGAAAAGAAAGTTTAACCGATATTTGTGTAAATTTTATCCTTTGAAGTTAATTTTTGTTGCAAAGAATCTTTCGTCGGCAATCGATGTAAAGTTTATCTTCTGTTTTTTTCTGTGATTTAAATAGGTAGAAAAATTTCTACATTTGAAAAAGAATGCAATTATTTCCCGGTTTCCCGGTCCATCAGAGACCACCCAGACATATTGTTGGTTTGGTAAACATTTGCAGAAGTAGTATATATTATGAATTTACATTTTCTGATGATAAAAAGTGAATGACAGTTGATGGTTATTGGATAAATTTGTGGAAGGTAGTGGGGCAATTGGTCCAGCCTTCGTCTCCTCCTGCCATCGAGTAATAAGGAATCTCTCCTCCTCTTCAACCTGAGATTCTGGAGAGCACATATTCTCTAAAACGTTCTCTCTTTCTCCCGAAATTTCTCTATAATTCTATCTTTTTCCCTCCTTCCTTTTCGATCCTTGGGCCTGTCCACGCGCCGACTCCACCGGGGGCGCATCCACATCACCGACCTCCACATCCACCACTGCCACCACCATTACCACCACCTCTGGCACGATCTTCAGTCTTCACCATCACCACCACATCATCCTGCTAGTTTCCAACGTTTCGCATGCTCGGACACCTGTAACCACGCAGACTCTCTTCTCACCGCGCATTATTCGGATTGTTTCCTCAAACGCAATTTTTTCAATTCAAAAATTTAGATACCTTATAAAAAAGTGAACATTTCTGCTTTTTACACATTTTTGAACATAAAAATGTAAGTAACTTACGGGTTTTGAAGTGAAGGTATGAGTGAAGTTCGCGAAGATATGTAATTCTAAAAGAAATGTGTTTATAATAAATTTATGAGAAGAGGTATTTACAGAAATTTTTTTCAGTTTTTCCAAAGTGGATGTCTAGATTATAAATGTTTCTACTCTCTTTCAAAACTTGAGTATCACAACTCTGAATTTTATTTTGGATCTTTTTGATGGTGTAAGAGTTCAAAAATTTTTAATTTGCAAATTGAGCCGATTAAAATTATCATCCTGTCAAAGTTAGAAAAGGTTACAAATTTCAAAATTTGGCTTCAATTAAATTTTTCAGATGTATTGAACCCTCAATGTAACGAAATATTTTTTTCAATCCATATTTGAGTCAAAATGTAATCTGCTACAAATAAAATAATTAAAAAAATTATACACGACCATACTTCTTTTGTGTAAAGTCCTAAGACAAATTTAAGTTTCAAAGCAAACCAAATAGAACAGAATTTAATAAAGAAAAAAGTAAAAATTTCGAATAAAGTAGAAGATGTTGAGTTTTACTATTTTGATTCTGTCAAGGTATTCAAACAAAAAAGAAGTTCAGGTTCGAACAGTTCTACATTCTACAATGGGAATTGTTGAAATTTTAATCATCGGAAAATAAAATCGTTTCAATGTAATTCTTCCAAAACAAAAAATGTTCATATTTTTATGATTTCTCAACGAAAACGTTTACATTTTGAAAAGTAAAAGCATGACGTATATCAAAAAACTTACAAAATTGAAAAGGTTTTATATTTGAACGCTTCGGAAGTTTCACAATTTGAAATTAAAAAATTCTCAAATTGAAATTTGTTTTAATTAAAGACATGGTTTAAAGAAAAACCAAAGTAGTTCATATTATACTAAATTGATTCGAATAGGTGTTTTTACTATAACTTAGTTTTTGCAGGGTCGATATCTGGTTTAAATTTGGATGGTTTGAAGCTTAAGGTAAAGCCGTTCAAAAGTAAAATATTTTGATTTAAAGTCTTTATATATAACAAAAAGTTATAATGCTTCGAGTTTAAGAAAGTCTCAAATTATTTCAAAATGAAGGCTTTGAATTTGACTTAAAAAGTAACAAAAACTTCGATTTTATTATTAAGAAGGAATTTACTTAAACAATTCAAATTTTGGTACCTACTTTGAATGAATTTTATCTTTCAATGTATACAAATTAATAAAGCTTAAAAAATTTCAAATTAAAATTGGTATACTTTGAAAGTTAAAAATGTTTAAATTGTCATTCTTCCTAAAGGGAAAGCGTTTACATTTTAAATAGTAAAAACATTTAAAGAACATTTCAAAGTTGAAACACTTCTTACTTAAATAATTCCATAAGCATTTTGAAGTCAATATGTAATAGAAACCGTTTACATTTTTAGTTTTTCAATATTCAACATTTTTGAATATGAATTAAATTTGGGCTTCACTTTTAGCAGCGTTTAATATTTATAGTATAATGATTTGAAGTTCGAAAGTAGAACTTGAACAAATTTTAAAGTTTTCAGGTATAAAAAAGCAATAAAATACTAATGATTGCTCAATTCAAATTTTCAAAACTAAAATGTTTCAAATTAGAAAGCTTCTGAATTTGAAACGGTTCAACTTTGGATAGTTTCAATTCTGAAATTAAATACTTTACAGTTTTAAAACTTTTATAATCAAAAATGTTCAAATTCATTGAAAAATATAAAAATTTGGAATTATCAAAAATAAAAGGTGACTTTTTATGTACTTTAATTTTAAATCTTTCTTGATTAAATTATTTCAACTGGCTTTCAAAACTATATCTTAAATTTTAACACATTCAAAATTGAAAACAGGACATTTTAAACTCTTTCAAATATAAAGACTATAAAATTTGAATATTCATATTGTCTACAAGATTAAATATATTTAATTTTATAAACATTTATTTTATCGAAAAAAATTTCTATTAAACTTTTTCTTAAGTTTGTGTTGTTTTTCAGTGCAGCGAACTAATGTAATAAATACTTCGAAAAGAAGAACAAAAAAATCACCTGAAAAAGTGAGGAAAGTTTAGAACTTTATAAGAAAAATGTTTCCTTCGAAGAATGAAGGGTTGTGGAGGAATTTCCTCCCGAAGAAAGTGATTTGTAGTGAAAATGTGTTGATCTAAAATTCTAAGATTCTAACCGGATGGATTTTCGATAAGAGTTTCCGATCCGGGAATACGAGAGAATGTGAAGTGCAAAGATGCGTGAAACGACGACTAGTGCAGCTGGGAAAATCTGCCTCCTTTTACTCCTTTTCCTCTTTGATGGCGGCGCGTGCATCAAGTGGTTGTAAGTCACTTTATTTATTCCATCGGATCACTCTTTATTTTTCTCTTTTACTATCCAGCTTTTTTTTCCAAAATTAGATAGATCTGAATTAGAAGATTAATCACATATTTGTTCAGAAAACTTTGTATTTCTTCTAATTCATTTCTTCAACTATTAAAATGTATTCTAGGGAATTATAATAGGACAATGAAAATTAAGAAATTTGATACATTTTTTTCTCTTTTTTTCAATGATTTAAAATATTTCACAAAATTTTTTTAAGATTTTCAAAGACCTCAAGAAATTTTCTGTGATTTTAAATATTGCGCCAAAATTTTAAAAGATTTAAAAAAATTCATATGTATTTCAAAATAATTAAACGATTTCAAAAGTTTCTAAAATATTCAAGGGATTTCTAGAGATTCCAAGACATGTCTAAAGATTTCACAAGAGTTCAATAAATTTCGAGAGATTTTTAATATTTCACCAAATTTTCTTAAAATATCAATGATTTTACAAATATTACACACCAGATTTAAAAATTGGTTAGCTCCTGGGATTCTAAAACATTTTACGGGATTTCTAGAGATTCGAATACATTTCTAGAGATTTCAAAAGAGTGCAAGAAATTTCGAGAAATTTCAAATATTTCACAATTTTTTTTAAAGATTTTAATGATTTCAAAAAATCCAAAAGATTTCAAGAATTTCAAAAGATTCCAGAATATTTCAAACATTTAAAATGAATTTCAAAAGATTCAAAAGTATTTCAAGAATTTTAAAGATTGCAAAACATTATAAAAGATAAAAAAGCAATAGAATACTGATGCTTGCTTAATTCAAATTTTTTAAACTAAAATATTTTAAATTATAAAACTTCTCAATTTGAAACGGTTCAACTTTGGATAATTTCAATTCCAAAATCAAATACTTTTCAATTATTCAAACTTCTAAAACGTGTTCGTAGTTATTATTATATATACTATTATTATATATTAAAAAAAAAGATTGAAAAACAGATTTCTAGACTGGTTAGGCCACGGGATTTCAAAACATTTCAAGGGATTCTTAGAGATTCTAAAAGTTTTCTAAAGATATATCACACACCAGATTTCAAGATTGTTTAACCCCTGGGCTGGGGGTTGAAAACATTTCAAGGGATTTTTAGAGATTCCAAGAAGTTCCAAAAGACTTAAAAATATTTCCAATATTTCACGAAAGCATACACCAGTTTTCAAGAGAGATGATCCCCTCGAGGTATATTAATGAATAAATAATTTCTTTATTTCAAATTAAGGAATAAACACTCTTTACCTTGATTTTTAAATATTTTATTATTGCACTAGAGCCTTACTATTAAAATTAAAACTTCCCCCTAATTGGACGCACCGCCATTCTGGCAATTCTTTGAAACCTGCAATTAGTGTGCTTCAATGGCTTCGGATATAGAAACCTGCAATATGCAAAGTGTCCTTTTTGTCGTTGGTATAAAGCATAATTAAATTTCGAAGCTGAAAGCAGCAAGTTGATTCATAAGAAGGTATTACAACCGCGAGCAAATTGAATCGAAGCGTCATCTTCATTTACCTCACACGACGCATATGAAGCGCATAAGGATTATGATAGAGGGGACTACATTTGGTTTTTTCTTTTATTCTTAATTCTTTCTTTCGTTAAATTTTTTCACCCTTTCCCCCCATTGCTGAGCTCAAGAAACTATTTTTTTCTCATTAACGAGCCTACATTAATCTTCGAAGAACCCCTTTTCAATGTGCGTGTGAGAATATAGAGAAAACTCGTTATCTGAGACAAAGAATGAGCCGTTAAGCTGTGATTTATTTATTTAAAGGTATTTTAAACTTTGCTGAAATTTCGCTTCAGGCAGTGGCTAATCGTCCCGTCGCTCCTGATTTGATGTAATTTTCAGAATTTTTATTTCATGTATCTTCCTGGCTGGCATGTTTATATGCATTTTAATAATACGATTTATTCAGACTTTGTAATAATTTGCATTCCTTCAATATTCGCGATTAATTAAAGTAATCCGTTTCATTATAGACTTTTTATACGAAAGAGTATAAATCGGGTTTAAAATTAGATGCTTAGATATAACTGGTAAGGTAAGAAGGTTTTAGAGAGAATTTTTCATGGTATTTTGTAAGTTGAAGGGAATAAGATTGAAAATGAAGGAAGAGTTGGGGTATGTGAGTACATAATTATATAAACGATTTTCACGAAAGAAATAAGAAACCTTGATAAATCATGATCCGGCCCCTAAGCATGTTCCTTTTCGTCGACAACCCTCATTCTCACCGGTCCTGATCTTGTATTTTGGTTTCGCGCCGCACGCAAAACCACCATCACTCCACCATTCATCATCCACGCCACGCCGTCTCTCATTTCCGGCCTCTTCCTCTAGCCATCAACCATCAACTACCAAGATTCTCCACCAATCTTGAAGAAAATTACGTCCAACACGATTCGCTCATTCCCACAGGATTCATCCTATATCCACGATTTCAGATTGTGCCCTCTCATATTTATACACTTCACAACCCCAATTGGGAACCTTTTTCTCTCGAGGATTCTTTCCTCTCATATCATTGACAATTTACCTTTTTCCATTAAGCTTTATCGTTGTTATATTTCTTTCTTTATTTTATAAATTTATTTATTTTTATTAAAAGCTGTCTACCGTTACGGAATTTTACGTAAGACTAACCCCTTTTCCAGCTCGTTCAGGGTTAACGTTATGGAAAATTCCATAATACTTAATATCAGTACCTTTTTATTAATCACTTTATTGTATTAATAAAATTGAGCTCCACCTCAGAGATGAGGGCTTTTAAGAAGAAGGTTTGATAATTTTGTATATTCCCTGAAATTTTTGTTAAAAAAAGGTAGCTGATATCGAATGAAACTTCATCCAGCAAAAAAAAATGTATTAATACGGATTGAGGCGAATTAAGATTTTTTGAACGCATGCGAATCCCGTTTTCTGATGAGTTGAAACAAATGGAGACACATTGGGGTGAATTGAACTAGCGTTAATAAAATGCATTAATGACGCCGCATCAAACAGAATTGATATGAATTCAGCTCTGAGAGATTCCATTCTTTCTGCATTTACTAATGTTAATGTTGCAATTTGTGCAATAACGAATTCAGACGAACTGGAGTTTGATTTCAAATCGCTTTTGAAAGAAGAAGCGTAATTCAAGGGAGTTTGTAAATTCTTCTAAATTATATGTGAATTCAATCACTCGAAACAGTAAATCCCAGATACTTTAATCCAATTAAAGTAAACTAAAAATGTATGTAACTAAATTTAATTAAATGAATTAAATTTTGAAGTCCACTGAATTCGAAGTAAATTCAACTCAAGGCAAATATACTGAAGCTCATTCAACTCTCGATTCAAATGTACTGTAAGTGAATTGAGTCATTGCGAGTAAATTTCAGAATGCAGTCAAATTTGAGTGATAAACTCAGTGCCCCTTAGGGTATTTAAGTGCATTCAAGTCATTTCAAGTATCATATTAAATTTCAGAAGACAGTCGATTTAAATGAATTCAGTAAATTCAAGTGAATTCAAGAATTCAAGTGAATTCAAGAATTCAAGTGCATTTAAGAATTCAAGTGCTTTATAAAATTCTAATCAATTAAGTATTCAATAAATTCAAGTGAACTCAAGTTTTCAATAAATATAACAAAATGAGGTTGAATTCAAGACAAATTCAAAAGTGAACTCAACCTGAAATTGTGTATTGCAGCCAAACTCAAGAATTCAGTCAATTTCATAAATTGTGTATTGAAGGAAATTCAAGCTGAATTTATCTGAATTCAACTTAATAGAACTGAAAATAAAAGTGAATTCAACACTATAAATTTAATTTTGAATTCAAGGAGAATTAATTATAAGAAATTCTGAATTAAATAAGGACTAACGAGGTCTGTCCGAAAAGTATCCGCCCTTGTGCTTTAACTTTGTACCTAGTTGTGCTATTGTCAAAAAAGGTATTTTCCATTTAGGGGGGACCTATGTGAAGCCCCCTACTGAGTGACATGGACGTGCGAATCTTCAATCGACGACTAGTGTAGGCAGCTGCGTAAACGTTTAACCACGTACGAGTCGCATTTCAGGATGACGGAACGCACCGAACAAAGAGTGTGCATTAAATTTTGCCAAAAACTTGACCATTCATGTTCGGAAACCATCGTTATGATTCGGAAAGTGTATCGAGATATGTCTGTGAGTGATACTTATATTATTATAGATTGTTTTAAGCGATTTAAAAGTAGTCGTACTTCAGTGGAAAGTGGCCCTCACTCTGGCAGGCTGCAACGGCCAAAACACCTCAAAATATGGAACGAGTGCGAGTTTTAATTAATAGAAACCATCATTTAACAGTACGATAGCAAAAAAAGAGTATTACCAAGAATTTCTACAGCGGTTACATGACGTAATGAGAAGGAAACGGCCTGATTTACGGAAAAGTGGCAACTGGGTCCTTCACCACGACATATCAACTGCCCATTCATCGCAGCTTATTCAGCAATTTCTGGTGAAACACGGCCTTACACAACTTCGGCAGCCTCCATATAGTTCTAACATGGCTCCCTGTGATTCCTGTCTGTTTCCCAAATTGAAGTATTCTCTGAAAGGAAAACGATTTCAAGACGAAGAGGAAATAAAACAGAATGCTGCCATAATCGCTGGAAGAAGGTTGTGGCTTCCAAAGGGAAGTACTTTGAATGGTATAACATCGCCATTAACCAGAATTGACTGTTACTTTTGATACACAACAAGGTTGGATACTTTCCGGACAGACATAGTACAAATTTTTTAGAAACGTCAAAATGCTACCTTTAAAAAGATCTATAACTCTTATTCGACAAAGTTCTTAATTTCCGCTTATAATTAGACCATATATTATTTATTGTTTAAAGTTTGGAAATTGTGAATTAAAAAACATGACGAATATTTGTGGGAAGTTTGCAATAAATCCCCTCACAATTTTTTCTCCAGATATTTTTACACTCAAGAATAATTTTAAATTATTTCAAATTGTTAAAATTTCTGAGGCTTTGATCTTTTTAAGCTTTTGAGAGAGAAAGTTGAACGAAATTTTCATTCAAATTTTCTATACTATTAACTTTCATTATAAAAAAACTTTCACTAATTGTGAAGTTCAACACATTTATTTACTTTCAAATATTAAAAATAATGACCCTGAACCTGAATATTGAGTGAAAATGGAAGATGAATAACGGGTGGTTATATATGTGGTTTACATATTGGTAAATGGAGCTATGATTTATGAAAGCTTTAGATAAATGGAAACTTTTTTCCTTGAGGTTTTACGTAGTACGTGGTATTATCATATCATTATTGGATTCGTAAATATCGCGTTTTATGGTTTCCAGGCTATACAATGAATATTGAATAAAATGAATAAAGTGAATTTGGAGATCTTGGACGTCGCTTATATTGTCGAGATTTTACGATCACACAATTTTCATGAAAATGACCCTCTTTGGATCTTTGAAAGACCTAATCGCTCGTAAAAGAGTATAAAAGACCTTTTAGAAATAGCTAGTGTAGAAAAACATATGTTCACGCATATAGTGTGCGTATATATACGCACACTACACATACACGAATATGTATGTTTAGTTCATTTATACGTAAGTCTGTGTTAATATCCGTAAATATGTAAATATGTATATCTGTAGTATGTACATCTTCATAAAAACGGTGTATGTTTTATACTTTTATGGCATATGTGAGTTCTGAGATCTATTAAATATTAAAGGTGATTTGTGAAAGATTCTTTGACTTTTGGTTGAATGGCAGCGCACGTGCGAATGAAGAAATGCCCCGAAGGAAATAAAAGGAACATCATTTCGACGGATTGAATGCGTGTTGGATTGATTTCACGCTTCTCGATTCTTGCTAAATTCTATGAAATGAGATATATGTGCGAATTCCTACGCTTTTTTTCCTAATTTTTATGAAGCTTCATTGCAATGAACAAATTTGAAATTTACAAACATCACCTTCTAATTTAACAAAATTTTTCATAAAGTTAAATTCATATTTGCACAGAAGACGATTAGTGTGAAATTTGTTATTGGATCTCAATTTGATCAATGAAAATTTTAATTGGGGCCTTTATTTTTTTTCGTGTTTCAAAAATGTTTCAACTCAAAAACACTTCAAATTTGGTATACTTTTGAGGTTTGGAGTTTTACAATGTGTGTTTAATGTTTATATTTAACATTAATACATTCTAAATATCGAACTAATTCATTTATTGTAATATATGAAATTTTCTGCATCTTAAGTAATCAGGTGCAACTTTTTAATTTTAGGCTCAGAAAAATTCAAATATTTTAATTTTGAAATACTACTACTTATAATTTGTAAATGGAGAATGTATATTTCCAAACGTTTATAATTTTATACAACCAAAAATTTGAAATGCAATTTGAAAGCAGAAATATTTTCCGAAATTGTAATGGATAAAACTTGTAATGAATAACTTGTACATATATTTCTTTGGTCCTTTACTTATTTTCAACACCTCATTCGATTCGAGGACTGGTCTATAATTTGCAATTAATTTCATTCTCCGTGCAGTTTTGGTGTGAAGTATTCATAAATTTATCGAGCCATAAAATCACATATATAAGATGAATTATTTAAGGTTCGGTTCTTAGTGGTTAGTGTCAGTTTCCGGTTTGAAGGTAACAATTGGATCCTGGGTGCTGTCTTAGCAACACCCATGGGGCAGTCTGACTTTGATTTATTAAAGACAAGTAACTTCGTAAGTCATACACACTGACGGCTTACAATTGAGGGAAATGAAGGGCGGAACTATATAGGTTGAATAAGATTCCCATAAACAATATAATTAGAAAAAGACGAAAAAAGAAAGAAATATTTTACTTATTTCAAAAATGAATTTTGAAAGTTTCAATTACAAGTAATTGAAGGTTGCAAATGATTGGAGATGATTTAAAATGACTGCACTTGATTTCACATGAGTTTGAGTGATTTCGAATGACTGCAAGGGTTTTAAAGGTATTTTAAATTAATGCATGATTTAACATAATTTCAGGGTGAATTTTGAGTGATTCCAGGTGATGAAATGTGATCACAAGTGATTATAGATGATTTAGATGACTGCAAGTGGTTTCATGGTAACTTGCGAATGATTTCCGAGTAATTGTAATGATTTTAAGTAATTTCGAGTAATTGCATATAATTGAACTTGATTTTACGATGAATTCCGCCGAGTAATTTCATGTGATTACAAGTGATTACAGATGATTGAAGATTATTTTAAGTGATTTCAAGGTGAATTTTAGGTGATTTCAGAGTAATTGCAATTATCGTACGTGATTGTATGTTATCGCATATAATTTCACTTGATTCCATGCGATTTCACAGTGAATTCTACGTTATTTCATAGTGATTGTAGGTTATTGTATGTGATTGCAGAGCAGAGTGATGGCAGAGTGATTTTCGGTGATTTCAACTGATTGAAGGTGATTTTACTTGACTTCAATTGATTTTACATGATTTCAAATAGTAGAATGTGATGGGACTTCATTTCGAGTGTTTGCACGGTGAATCCCGAATGATTTCAGAGTAATCGCAATAATTGCAGGCGATCGCACACTGTACAGGGAATATACCGTGATTGCAAAGTGATTTTGAAAGTGATTGCAGGTGATTGCAATTTAAATTTTTACATTTTCGGTTTACAATTGTTCCATTTTTTATTCATTTAAGAACTCAACGGGCTATAACGCCTTTATACAGAAAAAAGGAATAAAATCAAGGTAGTACCGGAATAGCATAAACTAAGATAATAATATTTAATATTTATTATTAAGATAAGAAGATAAGATTTCATATAAGAATATATATTTTACAATCATTTTTTTATTGAAAGGTTTGAATTTTAAACATTTAATTTAGAAATTGTTCATTTTTACTATTTTTCATTGTTTTGTTATTATAGTTCTCGCAATAAAGAAATACAAAATTTGAAGGATGTTTGCAAAGATCTCAGGACAGTCGCAAATACTTCTCATCCTCGGCCCATTTGATTCCGCACTTTAGCCGCGAGGAAGTTACGCGTAATCTCAAAGGCGTTTCGTTCTTTGGCACCAAAATTTTTCATCCCGTTACACTGCCACAAAAAAAACTAACAGAAAAAAAAGTAAAGTGGAAAGAAAAATTGTCTGTCTCTGAAAAAGACTATAAATATCCTAGTGTGGAGTCATCAATTCATTACCTTATATATTATTTATTAATATTATGATTTTATCCATGGCATTTTATTGCAAATTATACTTGTTCTAGATAATCTGAGAAAAATGAAATTATAGTAATCTCGTATTATTTCAGTGTAGAATATTGCATGAAAATAATAAAACGATACGAAAAGGTCTAATATAGAGTCGACAGGTGATTGGATAAGTAACTACCTGAGAAGATAGTAGTTAGGCCCGACTTGTAATTACAGAGATTGCTGATAGCTTTACACACTTTATTGCACACATTTATCCTAAAATGTGTGATACATCAAGCAATTATAATGTATAGTATAAAATCTCTTTCCTAATTGGTGCAATATTTTTAAATTAAACCCTTAAAATATTCTATATTATTAATGTATTCATACAAATATTCACACACGATTAAGAAAATAAAAAAAAAATGTGGATATTAAAAATGAGTTATAAATGCATAAAAAAAATAGTAAACCATGATGCAATAAGCCAAATCATAAAAGATCATCGGATTAATTTTTTCAATAGGCAATTAGGTGATCAAATATCCGTTTAATGTGCTATAAGAGTGATCGATTAGACCAAGAGGTTTGAGAAATTGAGGATTAAGAAACACAGTGTTGAAGAAATTAAGTAGACAAGATTTTCGAATACTTGAATAAGCGAAAACATAGCCTGTGGTTAAAACTGATATTTGTCATATTAATACTATGCTTATGTGAATCTATATAATTTACATTATAATGAATAGACATATTATTATATATGGGTGTGCTATAGATACACTCTTTTGAATTACGATCGTCAAAACCTTAAAACCTCAAAACCACAAGACCACAACCTTTCTCATTACCTTAAGTGAGGACCTTTATGCTTCGTTTCGAATCTGACGCCCACACATTTCGTATCTCATATTCACATTTATATACACACAATCGAGTTCACAATAACATGTGTAAATTTATGTAATGATCTCGTCCATAATTTCTGTTTTCCATCTTTTAATAAATTAATTTTTAAAAATAATTTTCCTGACTTTTATTTTAATCCTTCTTTAAAAAATGAAAAATCCAAAAAAGTCGCAATTTCTATATTTTTATTGTTGTTGCCTTTCCGTTATGCGCATTTGCCCATGAAGTATATAAATGCGCTGAATTCAAGTAATCAGTAATAATTTTCTTTTTTATGTTTAAAACGTCAGATGATTTGACAGTTTACTTCAATGATATGTGTTTCGAGTTTATACATAATATGTATATATTATTAGTCAAAGAGATAAGACCAAACGTATCTAAAATTATTACTTAAATTTTTCCATCAAAAATAATTTACGAATAATAAGTTTATTGCTTTGTTGATATCGAATCTATGTACAGAATTTAACTGGGTTGAATAAACTTTGGGGAATTCATCAACTCTTGACACCTTAACTAAATGAAGATGGTAAAATATTGTATAAATATAATAAAATAGTTAATTTCCGTTGAAAACTAATTTTGAAATTTGAGAAAATAGTTTTGTTCTGTTATATATTTATCATAAAATTCAAATTATGCTGTCCAAAATCAAAATATAATAATTATAAAGAAATTTGAATGTTTTCATTACGATATTTCAGTATGCACAATGCATTATGTAATAGGTACATAAATGTACCTATTACAAAGTAAATTCTGTCAATTATTCTAAATTGAATATTTAGTACCATATAGTAATTTTTCATTAAAAATAATTCCTGACACAATTAGTTTAAAATTCAAATTTTAACAATTACAGGACAATAATCATACTTTAAATTCTTTCCAAGTTGTAAAATTTCACATTGAAAACCTAATTGGTAGACAGTTTTCAGTTTGAAATGATCAATGTTGAATAATTTCGAATTGAAAATTGAGCAACTTTTAAAGTGATTTGTAAAATCGACGAAAATAGGCTTAATGTTAACTGCTGCGAAGTTTGAGGGGGAAATCTGAGAAAGCTTCAGACAACAATGTTTGAGTTAAAATTTGTTATTTAACAAAGTTATGTGGATTTCTATATTTTAGCTTCAATTTTAGGTAAAAGCTGCCATTCTGATCCAATTCTTAATGATCAAGAGCTGATTTTATTCATTGAGAGATTCTTTACAATTTTGTTTGTTCGGGTTTTAATAAAATGAAAATCATTTAGGAAAAGCTTGTTAACAAAAATAATATCTGTATGATTTCTTAACAAATGTTTTTCATTAAAACCCAACCAGACAAGATTTTATGCAAATTTTAAGGAATAAAATCAGCTCTTAATCTTAATCTTAATTCTGAACTTGCTCGGCTTAAACAATTCGATAAATTTGCACAGTTTTAATCCACTAACGTATACGTATATTCTTTTTGTTTTAAATATTGACATATTTAAAATCAAAAATAATATACGTATACGTTGGTGGAGTAAAAATGTGCAAATTAATCGAATCATTTGAGTCGAGGGAAAAACAGTTGTAGCTTAACGCCCAAATGAAGAAAAAAATTGTTAGTATCTTCTATTCGCTTTTTGAATTTAAAAAATTTATAATTAACTAAATAAAAAATATTTGCCCGCCTCGCGGGCACATTCTCGTCGCGCGGCTCGCTTCGCTCGCAAGTTTGAGCGCGCCTAGGGCGCGCAACTATTGCATCTCGCGCTTCGCGCTCGATCATATATTTATCTCGCGCTTCGCGCTCGATTATGTATTCACCTCGCGCTACGCTCTCGGGCAAACATTATAAAATTATCAAAACCACTACATTTTAAGTGATTTACTTACGGCGTGCGATTTGATAAATACACTGAGCGCGCACTTTGTGCTTCGTGTTATAAGTTCTTCATATACAAATTACTAAATTTGTATTTGATTTCAAATGAAAAATAATGATATAATTTAGGCGACAAATTTTATTAGTTAAAATTTTATTTTAGCTTGTGCCGTTTTTCAAAAAAGTTAATTTTTTAATTTTGAATATATTCTTACAACAAAAATTGATTACAAGTTTGTAAATCTTTTTTGAATGCACAATTTTTGTTCATTTATCTGTTATCGTACCTTGCATTGTTTGTTCAAAAATTTGATTTTTTTTACTGTCAATGTTATTTTCACGAATAAAACAAAAACTACGCATCCTATCGAAACATGATTCACAACAAATTTGTACCTCTTCCTTGAATGAACAAATTTTGTTCCTGTCATTTTTTTTGTAGCTCGTATTATTCGTCTAAAAATTTGATTTTTCTATTTTCAATGTTGTTTTTTACGAATAAAACAAAAACTACGCGTCATATCAAAAAGTGTATGATAAGAAATTTGTAGATCTTTTTTAGGTGCAAAATTTTGGTTGAATGATCTTTTCTCATATCTTCCCTAGTTTCGCAGCAAAATGGAATTTTTTATTTTTCATTATTTTTTTGTGCGATCAAAATTTGAATTTTTTATTTTTCAAAATTTTCAAAAAGTTGTTATGAAAATATTATAGGGTGTTCAAGAAGCAACGTTTTTCTCCTCTTGACTTTTTTTCACATCGTGCGTTTTTCGGCTTAAAATGTTCATTTTCGTTTGTTTTTTGGAATTTTGAAAATGCTATAACTCCAGTAATTTTTTTGTTATCACGAAAAGTCATAAGAATATTTTGTTCGTCACTTTGCGTACTACTAATAACCGTACATAGAATTTTCAAATCTTCAAAAAAAGTGGTCTCAACAATTTTCAAAATGTGCTCACTTTTTGAATTTGCATCCAAAATAGCTGGTTAACGAACTCGTTCTTTCTTTTTAGGCCATAAAAAAGTGTGCCAAAGCTCAATCAAATCTGATCATTTTTTTGAAAGTTATCGTGGCTACAGACAGACAGACAGACTACAGACTACAGACAGACACCTTGGTAAAAATCGTTTTTTCTAGCTCATGGGGTCTCAAAACGTGGAGATTTGATGAAAACCGACTATGTCAAATTTTACATAAAATCAATACCTTCTCATTAGAATGAGAATGTAAAAATGTTTTTGGCACATTTTAAAAACATTATAACTTTCTCAACAATTGTTTATGCAGTTCTTTCGATTTTCAAATTCAAAAACCGATAAGAAGACATAAGCCGATTTCAACAATATTTTTGTACTTCTTTTGAATGCCAAACCACAACTTATTTTTGCTCGAATCAAATGATTCGATTAACTGGCGAATTTTTACTCAAAGACCTTGAAAAAACCTATACGTGAAACCTAATTCAAAAAATTGCGCGAAGTTAAATATGTAAATTTTTTATAATTCGATTTTTAAAAATTTATCCAAAAAATGAGTCAATAATATATTTAAAAATCCATTTTTTGCAACTTGTTATATACATTTCACAAAAAATATGAAATTATCCGCTATTATGCGAAAATTTCAAAATTATGCGACTATAATTAAATTATGCGTTTTGATGCCACGTTAAATCGAGTATATTTAGCGATTATGCGCTTCGCATAAACTAGAGGTCCTCAATCATTCGAATTGGATAAAAATGACAGATTTTACATCAAGTTAAAGATAAAAACACGAAAATCCATTTAATATTTCTTGAATAAACAATTTCCACCTAAAAAAATTTGTCTAAAGAATGTTTAAGTTTAACCTTCAAAATTCCCAACAATAGTATAGTTCAGTATAGTATAGTATGGAGCCACAAAAAAGATAGAATCTGAGATAATAGGAGTGATTAATTAAATTGAAAGGGTGAGGAAGTCGCAAGTTAGGTTAGAACATATGGGGCCATATCGAGGTCTTTTGATAGGGTAATTTCGAAGGATAGATCCTGATACGGGGTTGGTGATCTGGCCATAATCCCAGAGCCGTAACGTCTAGACTCTAGACGTATCCCGTCGAACGAAGCGAGAGCCATTTGGACTTCAGGTGTTCGTAAGATCATAATTACCCCTCAATCCTCTCACCCTTTCCCCATAACCTACAACACCGACATCGGCCCAAGGCATTTAAGGCACCTTCACCAGTTTCATGCCCTATAATTTTCAAAATTCACCCTTGATTTACGGACCGAGCTCCATGCGAGATCGAGCTTTCTTGAATATTCTTCTCTCAATTCATCCTTTCAACCACTTTCAATAGAAAAAGATTGTTGAGATATGAAATCAGGCCAATTAGGGAAAAGGATGGCCTCTGGACCGCGGTCCAGAAACCAGGAAATGATGGTGTATTTATTTTATGACTAGGAATTTTTTAATTTTTAGTTTTAGTAGAAAACCCTATCCAATTACATTATAATTCAATTGATAGACTAACGACATCAATAATGACCCACCTAAGGTTAGGACTACACATAGTGCTCAATATGAATAGAGTGTGAAAAGTTGATACGCGTAGATTAATATTCATCATATTTTACACTTTTTGACTAGCCTATAATTTTTTTCCACAAATTCTTCTAGAAGTATCAAAAATGTAAGTAAAATAAAGATGTGTTAACATCATCAGGGCGAAACTCAAAATCATTACTGAGCCACGAGTATTGCCAATAGTGAGCCAGGTAAATCGATAAAGAAAAATACTGTTCGAACCTAGCACCATCTATTAATTCTTTTTCGTATTGTCGGTAATATAGCATATTTTTGACACGGCTCACTAACGGCGATGAAAAATTAAATATGAAAACTCTAATAGTGAGCCAGGCTGGCTCACCATGGAATAATCTTTAAAAATCGGATTCAATACATTGGTCACCAATAAAACTGGCTTTTTCGAATGTTTTCTCCGATATTTTGTTAAACAGTATAGAATTTACATCATCAACTTGTGAACAAATGTATACCTACAGCCAACGATATGCACACAGGCCACACAGAGAGAGGGGGGGGAGAGAGAGAGAGAGAGAGAGAGAGAGAGAGAGAGAGAGAGAGAGAGAGAGAGAGAGAGAGAGAGAGAGAGAGAGGGGTTATTGGGGCGGGGGAGGGTTGATAGTTAGCTAATTTTTACAATAAATGTCATGAATGTCAGAACCATTATGCACTATTTTATGACAAACTTAACCGTACATATGAAGGAAATGCAGGTAATAGGTCGAAGTGTCCAAATGACTCAGTTTCGTCTCGGAGAAACCAAATGAAAAAGTAGTAACTTGTGGAAAACAAGTGAAAAGCTGCTACGGAGTTGAGGGAGTTGATGTTCCCAATACAATTAATATGGGATCTTGAAGCTTCCAGAGTTCACCACGTGAGTTAGCACCTTTTCATTTGGTCTCATCGAAATGGAACCTTGTCATTTGAACACGTCGAGGAACTGCAATATGAAGGGTGTAAAATCTATAGGTGCTGACCGCCACTTCTGAAAGTTTACACGCTTGCAGTGGCCTTCAACATAAATCCAGGGATGCTAACAGCTGACGCAACTAACGCCTCTCTTTCGGTCCCGCGGTCCCCGCATCACCAAAATGCCGAACACTGAAATTTTAGGTACTCACTATTAAAGGGAGGCTCACTATTGATGTCGTTACCCTATCCCATGAAAGTATATGAGATTGAACGAGCTACTTTTGAATATTTTTTCAATTGCTACAATTCTAAAATTTTTTTAAGCCAACTGAAAAAATTTACGTTTTGGCATCCGAAAAAATTTTTAAAAAATCTGTCAGCGCGCGACTGTCGAATCTCCCGCATTTCTGCATAAACCTTCGCTTAAAGTAAAAGTGAAAACATTGAGAACTTTAATTTTGCAATTTCTAATTCTTTTTTGTGAAGCTTCTTCGGCTTTAATTAATACATTCTCATTGTGTCTCGCGCTTCGCACTCGATTACAGTATGTCCAAAACGCGAAATTTTTGATTCTATTGAACTCTATTATAATATTCTATTATACTAGACTCCATTGTACTCTATTATATAAGTTAATAACTCTATTATAATAGAGTTACTTTTGATACAAATATCAAATGTAGGTTGCATTCATTTTTGTACCTCCATCCGGGATTGCACCTTCTAGATATTGCAAAATAAAGTACAAAGTTTATTCTTTAAGGACCGTTAAAAAAATACGTAACGTATGTAAGGGGTGGGGCAGGACACCTCGATCGTTACACCAATATTATAGTTACATACACTTACTATACTATAAGCATTACGTAGGGGAAGGAGGAGTCAAATTTGTCAGGAAAAAGCGTTACGTATTTTTTGAGCGGCCCCTTACTATTATTTCAATATTTATTCCTTATTTTGCATTATTCTTTATTCGCCGTGATTCATGATTAAACCCATAAATATTGGCAGTAGAAAGCTGGATAACGAACTTGACCTGTGTTTTTGGACCACAAAAGAGGGTAAAAAACGAAGTTCTGATTAGAATATTCCTTCAAAAGTTATCGCGCTGTCAAAATGCAGATTGCAGACAGACCGACAGATACACATTATCGCAAAACCCAGTTTTTCTAACTCAGGGTGTCTCAAAATTTCGGAAATGGACGAAAACGGAATAGGTTCAAATTTATATGAATCTAATACCTTCCAGCATAAATGATAATAATATAACATTTCTAATTTTACGGCCAAACTATGGGTACTATCAAAAAATGGTTACAGGCATTTTTGTAGGTCTATTTAAGACGAGAAACTTTGTTGTTGTACCTTTCATCGTATTCAGTGTTCTTAAGCTATAAATTTGAATCTTTTATTTTCTTATAGCATTTCCCACGTTTAAAAAAACATTCCTATCAAAAAGCAGTTGAAGACGAGTTTTTAGACTTTTCTGAAACTAATAATTTTTCCCCTAAAATATTTATCTTTTCTAGGGTGTTTCGTTATACAGTTGAATTTTTTATTTTCCCACTTTTATTTTTCATGGCTAAAAACTTAAATATTGGCGGTAGATGGCTGACTAACGAACTTGACCTATCTTTTCTGACCACAAAACAGTGTGAAAAAGGAAATTCTGATTAGCAAATTCCTTCAAAAGTTATCTTGCCATCAGACTACAGACAGACCGACAAACATACATGTTCAAAAAAACCATTTCTGCTGACTCAGAGGGACTGAAAACGTCGAGAATTGAGGAAAATTGGATAGGTCAAAATTCACATGAATCCAATACCTTCCATCATAAATGATGAGAGTGTAAAAATGTGAAAACTGTTAACATCTTCTGTTCTGTTTTTTGAATTGAAAATTTTTTATTTTTCAAACCAAAAAACAAAATTCCCTGTGAGCCAAATTATTATGGCGAACTATTTTTAGGTACAGTTTTTGGTATTGAATGCAAAATTGTAAATTAAAAACATGCTTTTTAGATTCAGCTAATGGCACTTTTTTGATAACAAAATTATGAAACTAGAGGAGTGTAGTTGGTTTATTCGAACTTTCCATGAAAATTTGAACACGTTTGCAACACGGGATTTTTCGAAATAGACAAAAAAAATCCAACAGTACAGCAGACCGGTTTGATTTCCTTAGATTATTAAAAAAATATATTTTTAAAATTATAATCATCTAAGGAAATCAACCCGTTTTGATGTGCAGTTAAATTTTTTTTCTATATTTCGAAAAACCAAATTTTCCAAGCATGTCTAAATTTGTATTGTAAATTCGAATAAACGACTGCAAACCTCTACATTTTATATTAAACGTTTCTTCGATGCAAGATGAAAATTTTTTAAGTAAGACATTCACAACTTTTGTTTTTGAATGTACAGCTAAACCTAAAAAACTATTTTTTGCAAGTTTAAAAAATTCTAACTTGTAGGTACAGTTTTACTTATTGTTTAACAAGGAAAATTAAAGCTTTAGTTTGAACAATTTTAAATAGTAGTTATTCAAATTGGAATAATTTGACATAGAGAAATTCAAAATTGTTTGGTTCGAATTTCATTTCTTTAAAACTGTACATAACAACAATGTAATACTTGAAAAATTATAACTAGTATTAAATTTAAAAGATTCAGCTATTTTAATTTAATCGAAGTTTGAATGTTACTTAATTTTATTAATTATTGTTATGAGTTTTGATTTTTATGAAATAGAAAATAATTGAAATTTGCCATTTTGATTATTTCAAAAATATTACACCTTTGCCGCTTTTTCTATAACGGCATATTTTTAATCTAGTTTTTAGTAAACTTCTTAAAAATAAAAATTGAGAATATGGAATGCCTTTTTGTAAATCATATAAAGTCGTTGGTGAATTTGGATACTGGAAGGCACCCTGAAACATTCGACATGGGTTTTTCTAGAATCGGAACGAATTTGAAGGAAAGTCCTTTCTTTTCCCTCAGTCGAGTTTATCGATTTAGGTATAGGGAATCCTGACAGGACTATCATCAGCAGGATAAAGTCGCTTTTACCAAGTGTCAGTAAGTTGTAAGCGATACCGTGGTCATTTATTCTGCGATTCGATTCGGCTGTCCTCAACGGTCGAGAAGACTTTTTCAATGTATTAATGTGTCCTTTCAAGCACCCTGCGAAAAAAATTGTCAGGATAGTCAGAGTGATTCGCGCGTAACTTTTAACAAAGGAAGATTAATTATTTCGAAAATTTCTCCTTTATTCAAATTTAAATCAATGAGCTTTAATTCTATTAATTTTTTTAATATAAATATTATTTGAACGAAATTTCAAATTTCCGACCGTATTTGAGCCTTATATTTTGAGACTTATTGTTTTGTCTCTTATACTTTGAGGCCTTACATTTTAGGACTGACGGTTTGGAACTTAAATTGGGAACTTTATTTTGGGTCTTATATTTTTGGGACTTATAGTTTTAGGCATTTCCTGTAGGGGCATGCCGCCTACTTTAATTACTCTTGTTTTTTTTCAGTTTCGTATTAAACACCTAACCATTTTTTAAGGAAAAAGGTAGAATAGATTTAAAAGATTTTTCTTCTTTTTTCAGGGCTTTGGGTCGAGCCTGGGATGGCCTTGCTTGGACAAGAGAAGCTTGCACAGAGGTCCGAAATTTGGGACTCTTGGAGAGAAAACAGGCCAAAGTTTGCAGAGCCACTTTGGATGTAATGCCAAATTTGGTTCAAGCTGCTAAAGACACTTCGACAGTTTGCCAACAAGCTTTTCGAAATCGAAGATGGAACTGTAGCAGCATCGATAGAGCCCCTGATTACACGTCTGAATTGCTCACAGGTATAAATAATTTTCAAACGAAAATATTTGAAATACTTACAAAAACTATACCATTTTTAGCAACCTATATTAATTACTTAGCTAAAAAAAATTACATTCGCTAAATAAACTTACTATTTTTAAGAAGACAAATTATAACATTTTTTTAAATTATTAAAATGCTTATTAATATTGTCATAAGGGGCCGTTCAAAAACTACGTCATACTGTCAGGGGAAGGCAGGTTTTGTGTCGATTTGTGACGTAGAGGGAGAGGGCTTAACACAGAATGTGACATCGCACATGAAAAATATTAAAGTGAATAACAATTTTTTGGAATGCTTTAAAATAAAAATTAGTTTTTTTATTTTGCAAGTAAAGCATCTAAACAGACCTGACAAGCTTTACCTTATTACCTCCTTTTACCCCTTTTTAAAGAATTCCTCTATATTCTCCTGTTTTCAAGAAACTTCCCCTTTTTCCGTTTTTTCGCTTAAATGCTAAATGATAAGAAAATCCAACTATTTTACGTTGAAAGTTCATTCTTTTTAATTAAAAAGTACATTATATATTTTTCATTCCGAATTCATCGTTTTTAGTCGAAAATTAAACTATTGAATTCTTCCTTAAAAATTCATCTTTTTTTATTGAAAATTAAACTATTTATGAGAAAGAGATGGAAATTTTGCAGATTACTGGTCCAAAATCAATTTATTATGTCAGTCTGAGAGATCCCTCAGTACAAAAGTATAACGTTTCAGCAACGCATCGGTTGCCCTTTTCAAATATAAAAGATGGGTATTTCGAGCCTATATATGTTGTTTGAGTAAAAATAGGTCATGTTAAAATAATTCATTGTAGTTTTACATTGTTGCAGAGGATATATGAAGTTGTAGATTTTAACAAAATGTTCTGTACAGTATAAGGATATTGATTATACTTGGCATGCCTCACAGGCGGAGTAAAGTATAATCAATATCCTTATATTGTACAGAACATTTTGTTAAAATCTACAACTTCATATATCTTCTGTAACAATGCAAAACTACAATGAATTATTTTAACATGACTTATTTTTACTTAAACATAATAAACTGATTTTTGACCAGTAATCTGCAAAATTTCCATCTCTTTCTCATATTACTTCACTCTGGTCGACAAAACTCCATCTCTTAATTATTAAACTATTTAGTTGAAAGTTGAACTAATTTCTTGAACATTCATTTTATTGGCTGAAGATTGAACTATTTTGTTGAAAATTCGTTTTATTTTTGTTTGAAATTTAATTTTCCAACCAAAAAATTAAACGATTCCATTTTTTTAATTTAAAACTGAATTCTTGTTAGTTAAAAATTCAACTGTTTGGTTTCAAATTGATGTATTTTGCTGTAAAATCGTCCTTCTTGGTAAAAACTTAATCTTTTTGATTGAAAATTCAACAATTTGGTTGAAAGTTGAACTACGTTGTTGAAAATTTATGTTATCAGATGAAAATCCATCTTTTTTGTTGAAAATTGATCTTTTTTATTTTAAAATGCAACTATTTGATAAAAAATTAACTTTTTTGAATAATTCTTATTTTTGGGTTTAAAATTCAACTGTTTTGTAGAAAATCCGTCTTTTTGGGTTAAAAATTCTATTATTGTAGTAGAAAATTCAACTATTTCGTTGAAAATTGTGCTGTGTGTTGTCTTAAAGGCGAGGGTAAAGGATTCAACTATAGTTTTTAAATTTGTCTTTTCTATTGTGTTCAACCTTTTTTGATTTACAATTTAATTTTTCTTTGGTTGAAATACTAACTATTACATTTTTGATTGAGAATTGATTTTTTTCGTTAAATTCGGCCGTTATTTATTTCAAAATAAATTTTTTGTGTTGTTGAAATATTAAAGATTATATTTTTGTTGAGATGACAACGTGGCACCCCCCCTGGATCCGCGCCTGCCCATGGTGAACACACCCATAGTGTTTCGCAGCGTTATTGAGTTTTATTTAAGGCATTTATCAAATTAAATCAAAAAAACATTTCGACCTAAAGGGGGAGGGGTGTTCGTATTCCTTACGTCACTCTGGGGGGTTCAAGCTTTGCGTGATGATCTGCGACGAAGAAGGAGAGGGATAGAAAAAGTTTTCGAAATAGCCGTAACGTAGTTCGTAAAAATCACTTAAACCTTTAAAACATCGATTGAAATACATTTTATGAAAACGAAAACATTTTTCGCAAAATTTGAAATTACTAAATGTTTAAATTTGTTGATAATTAGAAAGTTTTTCAACGATTATTTTCAGGATGTAGGCAATGAAAAGAAAGCTAATTAAAAACTTAATTTTTTTCAATTTATAATAAAAATGGTATTCTCTTGGCAGGGACGAGAGAGCAGGCCTTTGTTCATGCGATGTCAGCTGCAGCTGCAGTATGGAGACTAGCAAGGGGTTGTGCCCTAGGAAGTTTGGCAGCCTGTACTTGTGCAACCCCGCCAAGAAGGGAACCACCATCTCCATCAGCCTTGATTTCCTCATCATCATATTCCCAAAATTCGATGTCCTTTGCCCTCTCATCGAGAAATTCTTTCAAATGGGGTGGATGTGGTGACGATGTCAGATCAGCGTCCAGAATGGCAAAAAGATTCCTTCAAGGCTCAAGTCCTCAAAGTGCTGGGGCTGTTGGCAAATTTTTGCATTCTGTAAACATGCATAATAATAGGGCTGGGCGCAGAGTAAGTTTGAATAAATATTGAATTTAGGAAGTGTCTATAATTACGTAAGGTTCCTTTCTGTAATTCTAGACAGGGGGTGCAAAGGAAGCATTACATTACGTTATTTAATAGACGATCCCTTATCTCACTATTATTATTATTATTATTATTATTATTATACCATTAAGCCATTTCCCTTTCGGGGTAGGCGTGACTTGCTCGGTTGGAGAATAGTAGTGTGTATGTGGGTGTATAGGTATAGAGTAGATAGGTATAAGTTAAATAGGTATATAGGTGTAAGGTATCTAGGTATATAGGTATAAGGTAGATAGGTATATAGGTGTTAGGTATGAATATTTTAGATTGATCTGGAATTCTCGTGTTATTTATTTAAGTGACACGTTTATTCCGCAACACTGCTCCGACCCAGGTTGCTGATCAATCTCTCTAGCGATCACAATTATTGAATGATTACACTTTTAAATCTATATACAGTTGTAGCACAAGGATAAAATCATAAACTTTTCTATTCCATTCTATCACTTTATATCATATTCCAGTTTACAACAATTCTGTCCTTTTCAATTCAGTTTTATCACTTTTTTACTATTTCTATATCCAAGAATCTCATCTTTTTTTATCCTGTGTTATAATTATTATCCTACACTTATTTTAAAAAATGCTACACATTCTTTTATCCCCTCCAGTGACGAGTAATTTTCTTTTTAAAAGGAACTAGTTATCGTTACCGACATATCACGATAAACGTAACCAGTTATCGTTATCGTGATGGCACGAAAAAAGTAACTAGTTATCGTTACCATTTCAAATTGTAACTTATTATTAGTTTTTTTTCGTAAAAAATGTCACTTTTTTCATATGTTGAGTGAAAATGTTGTGAACAAACAACTGGAGAAGACAAACGCTCCGAGATAGAGGGTTTTCAGATTTTAATGCCCTTTAATTTAAAAAATAAATAAAAATTTCTAATCGGACAAAATTTGAAGCCTTTAGGCTTTTTGAATAAAAAAGTGCATTTTCTCCCACTGTGAACTGCTCGGCATCGTGCTTTGGAAAATCAGTCTGCATTGAGCTTTTTCATCCGTTGATTCGATAAAAATGAAAAAATCGTTGCGAAGCAATAAAATCTATTCATTGCCGTAAAAAAGAGTTGTGAACTACATTTCAAAAGCAACGATTTTTATGGTACTGAACAAAATATAACTAGTTACCAATTCGTTACTTATTTACAAAAGTAATTTCGTTACCACTGTCGTCACAAAAAAAGTAACTTGTTACAGTAACTACCTGAAAGATTCCGAAACAATCCACATTATTCTAAAATCTTCAAATTTGCAATCCTTCTTGATCCGCCTACCAATACCGTATTTTAATTCTTTTCAATAAATCCGGGCTTTAATTCATTTGAATTGCACGGATTGATTGAAAATGATTAAAATGTTGCTTCGTATTAAAATCAGTGTTAATATAAGGATTGAGAAGGATTGAAAATTCACTGCGGGTCGAGCTGCGGATTGGATCGGATTGATTCGGATTATATCGGATATAGATTGCGGAGTTAATTCCTATCCGTAAATTGCACTAATTCGCTTTAGATCCATTTCCTTTGCTCTTTCCGAAAATTCCATAATTTTCTATCCCAAATTATAACTTTAAATGGAATACAGATTTGGACCAATATAATGGGATAGTAAATTGAAAGTTGCAGAGGCAGCAGGAGGTAACTGACAAAATGGCAATTGTGCGAGAGAGCGAAAAAACATCGTTTAAAATTATATTCGCGATTTAAAAAAATTCTTCTTCCGAGCTGACTTATTGCCTGATCAATACCAAAAATGTTTGAATGAAAAGAAGCTTCCAGTTATGAGAAAAGATTGTCCGCAAATGAATATGTCGGGTGTATACTTATTTTCATTTTTTATAAATGGTGACACTTCACCGAGATGTTGAGTTGATGAACATGTACAAACAATTTTTATCGAAAAAAATTATTCAGTTCCGAGAAAATCAATTTTCAATGAGGTGATGTCGCAGTGTGACAGGCGATTTTTCGCTTTTAGGTAGGTTTTGCTACCATAAAAAATACGACTTCGAACAAAATCTTTTATACTTGATGTGTATTTAAATTTTTGAGAATTTTCTAGCAAAAAACCCATTTTGGAAAAATTGTCAATTACCCCCTTTTGCCTTTCCTCCTTTAATTATGGAAATCTTGGAAAGAGTAAAATAAATAACTACAGCGACCCTGGCGAAAGTTTTGGATAAGAATTCGTTCCCAAATCTGTATCCAATCCAATCCAAACCAATCCGAAGCAAGTTTTGATATTATACCATATAAACCTTCCTCAATCCGTCTATTAACACTAAGTTCAATTCATACCCACTTTTCAATCCTTTTTAATCCGTGCATGCATTTCGAGTAAATCTGAGCTTGGATTCATTTGGATAACACAGACGGATTAAAAAGGATTAAAGATTGCATGATTTCGGTATTATTCGGATTGGTTCGGAATTAATTCCTTTTCAATTGAAAAGGATACAATGTTTGGATGGGAAAATAAAACAGAATATACTGTAATAATATATGCAATAGAATATAAAAGGATAGTATCAGAAAGAGGAATAGGATAGAAAGTGATAGAATGGGATAGAAAATGTCAGAATTATTAGAATAGAGGAATAGAATAACAATAACTAATCTGGGATCAAAAGTATACTATTTATGGGTAGAGAGAAATAAACAAAACTATCAAGAAGGTTAGAATGGGATATAATTCTTAGACATGGAAGTAGGACAAAATAATACAATGACAAGGATACAATGTTAAATAAAAAGCGATAGAAAAGGATAGAAAATAAAACTTTGGATAGGAAAGTTCGATTCTTGAGAATAGAAGTAGATTTTAAAAAAATAGAACTATTTATATGTGAGTTGTTAAAAAAAAGGTATCCCCAAATGTGTAAGTGTTGAATTTTAGTACAGGACAGTCTAAAAATTTCCTTAAAAGCAACCCTGGAAATAGTGATATAAAACGGGATTAAAAAGGATACAATGTTTGGATAGGAAAGTATCAAAGAGTAGGATAAAACTGATGCAATAGAATTTAAAAGGATAGAATTGGTGTCAAAAGGACCAGACTAAAATGATAAAACGAGATAGACAGGATACAATTACTGAAAATAAGAATAGCATACAAAGTGATAAAAAAATAATTAAATGGAATAGAAAAGCATATAATTATACAACAGAGGAACAAAATAAAAATCATGAAGTATAGCGTAGAAATGTATAAACTTTGTAGAAAGGTGAACTAGGATATACATGATGAAACGGGATAGAAAATGATAGAAGTCTTGGAAATAGGATAATGTCTATAAAGTGAAACACTGCGTAGAAAAGGATGAAAATGTTGTGAAGATCATAAGGATGCACAATTATAAAGCGAGATAGAAAAAAAGTATAATTCGTGGAAACAGGAAAAATATTAAAATTTTAAAGCGAGATAGAAAAGGATAGAATTGTTGGATAGAGGAATAGGGAAAATAAATTGATACATTAGAATGGATATTTTTAATCCCTTTTGTTTCTATTCATTTCTTTCTGTTTTCTAGCAGAGTAGAATTTTAAATTTTTAATTGATAAAAAAAACTGTGTGTTCAGGCAGTGGAACAATCTCTGACTTTGGAGTGCAAATGCCATGGAGTTTCCGGTTCCTGTAGTGTTCGTACTTGTTGGAGAGGATTGGGATCTTCAGGGCCCACAGTTGCAGGGGCTAGATTACTTCGTAGATACGCCAGTGCTATGGAAGTAACGCCCAGAACAGGGGGTAGATTGCCTCCCCTTTATCATCTCGATAATTTATTATACACTACAAAAAGTCCAGATTACTGTTTGCCTGATAAAATGAAAGGCAGTCTTGGTACTATTGGCAGGTGAGAATCTAAATTATAATTTTAAACTTTTTTATTTGTAAACCATTGAAGCTACTACAAACCTCTAATATGTTTTTTTTAATTTGTTAAAAATGGTTTAAAAATGAATTTTGACTAAATTCAAGAAGACTTTTCAAAACTCCATTCAGTTCAAATCTGAAAGTTGAATAGCATTTCCATTGCAAATTCCTCAGGGTCCACTTTCTCATTTATTTCGTCTTTTTTCCCCCTCTCTTTTTTTGCCAGTCAATATCTTTTTTTTTTATCCGGAGGACAAACGACCAAAGGAACTGAGTTCTCTATTAATGAACATTATAAGCCACACGTGTTCCCCGCCATGGTGAACCGGACGAACGCGTTTATTACCATTTCTATGTTCTTTGAGATGCTTACAAATGACTGCACACAAGTATTTATCACCTGCTTCTTGCAACCGCTTAGTCCTGTTCACCAAGAGCAAATTGCTTCTCTCTCAACATTTCATTATCCTTTATTAATTGGACCTTCTAATATATCGTTTAAATTTCCAAAGCAATTATACCCAAGAGTAATTGATGTCATTTGTAGATATTGAAAATTGATCTAATCGAAGCAATTAACCATTACGTGCAGTACTCTTAAAAGTAGGAATTATAATCCAAATTGGAATCCTGTTCAGATTTGGAATTGGACTCTTTCCTTAAGTGGATTTTTTTAAAAATAGAAGCCTTCCGGAATTTAAAGCATCAAAATTTGGATATTTAAAAAAAAAGTTCACCCTATTTTGAGAGGACTCTTGAAATCTGGTATACAAGCCTCAGTAAAATTTTTGAAATCTTTGTGAAATATTTTGAAATCTTTGTTAAATTTATATATATATATATATATATATATATATATATATATATATATATATATATATATATA
>CAKNYM010043738.1:111321-140039 GCA_932195095.1 Andricus curvator | reverse complement strand
TATATATATATATTGAAATATTTCTGAAATATGGAAATCTGGTGTACACTCAAATGTCGAATGGTCAATTCTTCGCTTTATTTTAAATTTGATCCTCGCAATATTTGACTACTTTTCAAAATAGAATCCGCATTAATGTACTACACTGGGAATCCCATTTAAGTCGTTCCGAGAATTGTTACCGTGGCGGTTTCGAAGCCCGCGGGGTCGAGAGAGGGTTGCTCAACGATGCGTGAAACGCCAGCAGCGTATCGACAAGGAGCAGTACGCGGGTACTCACGCGCGTATATTGCGTAATATTAGGAAATGGTTTACACGCCAATGACTGTTTATATTCTGAGCGAGCGAATGTTGTGTTCGCTTTAAATCAAAGCCATTTAGGAGCATGTCCGAAACCGGACATAAATGGGATTCCCAGTGTATTTCGAAAACTGTATTTTTCGATTGTTTTCGAAACTGGATACCGTCCAAAATTTCTTTCTTTGTCAAAAAGTAATATAATATATAAGCATTTATGAAGGTTGATACTTTCTGAAATTGGATTCTTTTGAAAAGAGAATCACGTTCCGAATGAAAATATTTTCGAATTTAGAGCCTGAAAAAGTTAAGGATTTCCAAAATACGATCCTATTCTAACTTGTGCAAAATCGTAACCATTTTTAAATTCTATCTTTTTCCTCTAAAACATCGCAAATCCCTAAAGAACAATGTGATAATTTCGAGTACTTCTGAAATTTGATGCTTTCTAATATATTAACTTGATCCCAGTTGATACCTTTTCGAATTCAAAGTAGTACAAATTTTATTATTTCCCAAATTAGGTACTTTCAAGGATTCAATCCTTCCAAAATTGAGTTCTTTTTAAAATAGGAAACTTTTCCGAATTTCAAAGAAAATACAAAAATACATTCAGAAAAATCTGCTCTGACATTACCATAAAAATTTACGTTCGCTTAGATGCATGAAATTGTTTAAAGCATCTCGTTCGATCACCGAAGTTAAACAACGCTATGTTCGGTTATAGTCGGATGGAAGCCGCTATACTGGATGTGGTGTATTTACCAGCTTTTATAAGCTCTCTTTACCCTCGAATTCATACTAATATTAATACTCTCTTACAAGATCGTCCTATAAATATGGTCTCGAACTAATAAAAATAAAAATAAAATTTGGATTTGAGATTCAGGGAAAACCGGGAAGTGACAGTAAATTTACTTTTTGACTGGAAAATTTAAAAGTTCAATTTGTATCATTTTCAAGTATGTAATCATACACTTTTACAGTGAGTATTTATAAAATCATGTACTTTAATTAATATTTACTTCTACAATCATAATGTGTCTCCATAGAGTTTTTACCTCCGTTTCTTACAATATTACCGCCTGCATATTTTACATTATCTTATCCTTACTATTTCGAACCGTTTACATAAATTCTTATATCCAGATCCTGACTTCTATTTTTTTACGCTAGCACAATTTTGGACGTACTGGCGAACGAGTGAACGAGCAAAACCGCATCTATTACAGAACTATTACTAACAAATCTTTACGCTTCTAAGCGATTTCCGTTTGCCTTTTCTTTCACTTCTCTTCTACTTCAACCTTGCCATTTTTCATATTCACTCTTTCATTCTTTCTCATTCGTTCCTCTAGCACCCTCCAATTCACTCATCCAATCCTCACCCAATCCTTCTTCCCCTAAAATCTTTACCACATTCACTTGCCAGCTTCCTTTATCTTCAATGCCTCTCTTACATCCTTCCCACACATGCTCCCATGTTTCCGTTTCCCATTCATAGATTCTGCACTTTCTGTTCTCCTTCTTTTCCCAATACATCCCTTCCCTTACCTCGTTTCTCAATCTAAATCACGAAGTAGTATAAGGAGATCCAACACTAATATAAGGATACCCCCCATTTTTCTGTGCCCACTTCCTATAGCATACCGACAGCATACCAGATAAAGTATTGTAGCGCCTCTCATGAACAAATTTGAAACTGTTGAAAACCAACGGCAAAACCTATGTTATAACGGTCTTCCGCAAGAGGCGCTAGAAAACGTTATCTGAAGTGCTATAGGATGTGGGCACGGAAAAATGAAGGTCCAATTTTCCGAAATGGCCCATGGAGTTGGATCTCCTTATACTACTTCGTGATCTAAATCTTGCTATTCTTGTCAATTTTCTCTCTCCCCTTTTTTAAATACTCTCCCACCTTTCTATTAATTATCTTTCCCTATCTTATATCTCCAATTCCTCATTGTTTACTTCAGTCCCATCTCCTATATCTTTATCCCTAAAGAACCTCCTTCAAACACTTTTTTGCTAACTCCCATCCCTTTCCCATCCTTAGCTTTTCCCCAAATTTCCATGCCCTCTTTTCCACTAAAGTACTTCAATTGTTCCTTTGTGCCTCTTCTCCCCAACAGGAAATTTCAGACTTGGGCCGATGCTTACAACTGGCGCTGTAGCGCGCCAAGAGCAATGTTCCAACACTTGGCTAGTCAATCCTGGCGGAGTACGGATATTGACACTGGATCTGCACTGTGCCTAATCTAAGTCCCAATATCGGCAGACCGGTATCGACCCAGTACGGATTCTGTGCAGTATTAAACAAAAATCAGCCCTGGTTCTACGGGCTAATGCAAACTTCAAGCCCAATGGTGACACGACTTATGGCACAGGCTAGGGCACAGAACTGACTGTAACAAATAGTAAACCACTGTCTCACGGATAAGCGCCGGATCTTGGCAGGGTACTGGCACGATACTGGTGTCGTACCAATTTTAACAAAAGGCGAACTGTTGTCCGATGTTTTTTTTTCCGGATCTCGGCGGAGTACTGGCATGATACTGGTGTAGTAAAGACTATGAAAAGCGGCAAACTATTGTCTCACGACATTGTGCCGGGCCCGGGCGGAGTAATGGCACGATATTGGTGTCGTACCAAAAAGGCGAACTGTTGTCCCATGTTTCTAGCCGGATCTCGGCGGAGTACTGGCATGATACTGGTGTCGTACCAATTTTAACATATGGCGAACTGTTGTCCCATGTCTTTTTGCCGGATTTCGGCGGAGTACTGGCATGGTACTGGCGTAGATCAGACTATAAGAAACGGGATGAATAATAAATTGCGGACGTCACTTTTCAGTCCGTAAAAAGTAGAGCTTTAGCTCTGCTTCATAGGCATCGAAAAGAGCTGAAATCATGCATGTGTCATAAAAAATAATCAAAATAACACCAATTGTTAAGGAATAGGTGTTTTTTTTAATGCGTGTAACCTTTTTCCTTTTTTTGTGCTCCTCAGGGATTCAGACAGATACATTTTTTAAATATTTTACAGCAAACAAATTTTTGATATGAACTTTTTTTCATTTAGAATGTTTACTAGCGGCGAAGGCCGCTAGTGCAGTATCAATACTGGTAGTCTGTACTGAACATCATTATAATTTCTGCCTCATGCCAGTACATCGCTAATACTGGTGCCCAGTACTCCTCTGGCTTCTTTGACAGTACTCATTTGCCGTACTGTGCTAATACTTACTTCCAGTACTTCACTAATACTTATACCCACGACTGCCCCAGTATTAAATCACAGTACTTATAGTTATTACTGCGCCAATACTGATGCCCAGTAGAGTATTTTAGTACAGCCCCGAAGTTGGAAATCAGTACTAAACAGCGTTATCATCCCAAGATTACGCCACATCGACGCCAGTATTGGCTACCAGCACGACGCCAATGCTGTCGAACTCTGGCCAGTACTTGCTCTGCTACCTTTCCGCCGATTTTTGTCTCTCTAAACATGTCTGATACTCTCTTTATTAAACCCGCTCTTATCCCCTCTTTCACCATAGACTTTTTTATCTCGTCTCTGTCCAATGAGACAAACGCCGCTTTAAAATTCAGGAAAATTGCTATAATTCCCCCTTTCTCTCTTTTATTCGTTTTATTTACCAAATAATTCAGAAAATATAGGTTGTTCATCATCCACATTCCTTTCCCTGTCTGATTCAGTGGCTCTACACTCAGAAAAAGATTTGGTTAAATGAAAAAATTTTTGATTGAATAAATTCTAGAATTGATATGGACAACAAATGGACAACAAATCTTTTATATGGACAACAAAATATTTGGTTGATCCAAGAAAATTGTTTGGTTAGTGAAATTTGGTTGATTATACCATATCTTTTGTTTGATACAAGCAAATATTTTAGTTTCTCTAAGTAAAACTTTTGGTTAATCCAAGCAAATATTTTGCTCAATCCAAGAGAATATTTTTGAATATTTTATTGAATAATTATAAATTTTTTTAAATATATTTTTTTAATTGAAACGTTACAAATTATAAATAAATCAAGAATAAATTATAATAATAATTATTATATTAGATTATTATTATTCTATCAATTATTTTCAGTATTAAAATACTTTTAAATTCATAGATTCATAATAATTAATCGACATTGTCAAATTGCAAAAGCTAGAAGAAGCAATATCATATTTTGTAATACAGAATCAAGGGTGTGTCGCTTCCCCCAATATATGCAGCTTACCCTTAGTTTACGATATTCAGTCTTAAAAGTTTTATTTTGACAATTTTATACATTTCTCTACATTTTTAATCGTTCAACCTAAAACGTTTCAAATTTAACTGCACACTTTTTTACGCTTATGTCTGGTATTGCTAAAAATGGCATTTTATTTAAAGTTATTCAATTTTTCAGGTTTACAATTTCAAATTGAAAATTATTGAAAGCTTCTGGTTTGATATTTTACCATTTCCAATGTTTTGTTTTGAGGTGATATCTAATTTTGAAGCTCTTGCACCTAAAACTATTTATATTAGAAGATTTTAATTTATGTAATAGTTCCAGTTTGACTGATGCAATTTGCAGTTTAGTGTTTATTACTTTAAAGTAAAAAAATGTTAGCCTAAAAGCTTGAAATTTTTAATTTTAATGAACGAAAAAAATTATACAAACATTGAAAAAGGCAAAGATAGATCTGATGAGAGAGCATTATTATTAGTATTAATTCTAAGGTAAAGAGAGCTAATAACAGTTGATAAATACGCTTCATCCAGTACAGTTTATAAACTGTAAATGATCTAACTTCAAAAAAGAATTTTTCAAATTTTGGAAAGTATGCATCTCGTATCCAAAAGTTATTAAGTGTTCCATTTCGGATAATATCTCATACTTAAAGAAACCTATATATTTTGAAGTGATTCCAAATTTAAGAGAATAAAATTGAAGGATCTCTAGTTTGTATCAAATTTTAGAACGACTTGAAATTAAAAGGGTTTTTGATGATTCAATCGCGGTGTTTTAAGTGTAAAATCTAACAATTTTAAATAATTACTATTTGCTAAAAAAAATATTTATTACAGGGTTCAAATATGGAATGATATCAGTTTAAGAAAGGATCCCATTTTCGAAATAATCCAACTTAAAGAATGATTATAATTTTGAGGAAATTCAAGTCCGTTATTTTTTGTGAAAGGTGTGAAATTTGTGAATGATTCCCTTTGGAGGAGAAAAATGAAATTTGCGTAAGGATCCAATTTGGATAAGTATCCAAATATTCAATTTTCTAAGCAGTACCGGAGCAAATTTTAGATAATTTGTATTCTCAAAAATTAATCAATTTTTCCCCATTCTCGATGGAAATCAATTTGAAATATGGATATGCATGTAAAAGCACTGGGAATGAAAGACCCTTAAATCAGGGTTTGAATTGGCTTCTATCTCAACTCATTTCGTGAAAATGAAGACGGGGTTCTGCACTCACGGCTTCATTTTATGGGTGCCATCGACTAACATCATACAGCATAAACGAAAACCAGTGCGAAACCATTAGCACGACCATAGTAACTTTACGACGTGATCGTTGGAAATGAAGGAAAAAGACATAAGAAACCTTCTTTTATTTTCCATTTCCTACGTCCTCACCACTTCAAGATTTTTTCTGTCACCTGGCCCACGAAAGGCAGAGAAATTACATCTGTAGCTACTTCACTTATTTGTGTGTGTATGTGTGCGTGCGTGTATATATCGCGAAACGCGTCGATCCTTTTACCTCCTGACGATCGTTTTAATTTATAGCTCTCATTAGCCATGTTGCGAGTAGAAATCTCCAACGTGAATGGCTTCTAATTTGAATATGAGCAACCCCTTGTATAAATACTTCACACGAATAATAATCCTTATCTTGAGTGAGTTGTTGTTCCGAGTGTTATTCCCATGTAAGAATCATCCAGTACACAATTCGAATTGCATTTTCATTTCTTGTTTAATAATTTTACAAATATTTTACAATCAAAATAAGTGCTAAAAATTGTTACACCTTAAAATTGATGGCATTAAATTCAGTGAAACTTGTCTGAATTGCAGAATTGAGTTTTATTTAAATCTGGAATTCGGACATTGAAAGAATTCAAAAGAACCAGGGCCAGCGTTATATGAATGGAGGGTACCTATATGGAGTACTCCGTATCCTAGATCGACGAGAGTATGGAATTCCATACCCCGAAATGATAATTACTACTAACAGAAATTTAATTTCACTCTACCCCCCTCTCTTACCACTCAGGAAAAAAAATCCATACCCTGAAAAATTTTACTCCAACAGCCCTGAAAACAACTCAAAGAATTCAAAAGAACTCAACGTTTTCAGAAGAACTCAAAGCCTTTAAAAGAAAAATCCAAGAATTCAACAGAACTCAAAGAATTCAAAAAAACTCAAGGAATTCAAAAGTACTCAAAAAATCAAAGAACTCAAAGAACTAAAAAATTTAAAGAATTAAAAAAATAGAAGAATTCAACAGAATTCTAAGAATTCGACAGCACTCAAAGAATTAAAAAAACTCAAGGAATTCAAAAGTACTCAAAAAATCAAAGAACTCAAAGAACTAAAAAACCCAAAGAATTAAAAAAATGGAAGAATTCAACATAACTCTAAGAATTCGACAGCACTCAAAGAATTTAACAGAACTCGAACAACTCAAAAGAACCCAAAGAATTCAAAAGAACTTAAAGAATTAAAAAAAACCTAAAGAATCGACAAAAAATCAAACATTAAAAAAACTAACAAAATTAAAAAATCTTCAGAAGAATTTTGAAGCTGGTGTACACCGACTGAATTCATCATTGGATGCCCCTTGCTCCTAAGTTTAAGGTCAAAGAAATTTTAAAAACGAACAAATTATTTAAAGGCGTACCACGCAATAAAGAAAGGGTTCATATTGGTTGCCATAAAATTGTTAAGCTTAAATTCAGAAAAATTGTTCTGGTCTGAGTTTTTGTTTCAATTCAAGTCTCAATATTCTGAAATTCAGATGCTGACGTCTCAAATTCAGACCAATATTACTTAAACACAGATAAATACATCAAATTTTTCTTATTCCAAACAAATTTTGGGATGAGTCCAAAAAACTTTTGTTGAAATACCGAAAATGTTTGAAGCGATTGAAAAGAACATTAAATTGCATTATTTTCACAGCTTCACACTTCTTCATAAATATGATCATGAATAAGAAAAGTGAATTTAAATGTATCATTAACATTCAATATTCAATATTTAATCAAAGGCCATGAATAAAGATTAGAAAATAATTTTAAAACGAAAAAAAAACTTCATGCAAATTCTTGGTATCTTTGACTCGTTATAATGTGAAAAATAACGAGACAATGGAAAGGACAGCCTCAAATAAAAATATGAAATACAAATCTCTGCTAATGATACGTTTCTTGATAGATAATTAACGCCCTATCGAAGAGTCATTCATCGTGTTTATGTGAATGAAATCGCACTTCATCCCTCCCTGTTTCTCTATCGTTTTTTTTTATTTATTTTTTTCTTTTTCCTTTCTTTGGTCTGGTGCAGGTACCACACACACCGAATTCTTTGGATCCTTGGTTATCTGTCTTACAGCTTGATATCGTTTTATTTATACATAAGCAAAAAATAATTACAAGAGAGGACGAAACATGGAAAAAATGCATCATTTATTTTTATTTTCACCGTATTGGGAAACCTGTTCTGTATCTGCCAGACGTTCTGGATACTTTTGGACAAATACTTCGACGAAGTGGATTTAAATCATTTTTTTAAATGTATTGATGTTGAATATTTTTCATTCTTTCTCTTTTTTTTTATTGCAAAATTTGCAGTTTTTCAAAAAAAATGGATGTTTTTTATACTTCGAATTTCCAAAACCCTCGCTCCCAGAGAAAAGCTTGAATTCTGACTTCTAATTTTAGAAGAGCTGAAGCTAAACTTTAAAAAATGCAAATATGTAATAGGAGTGTATGTTTTTAGGCTATGAAAATAGATACTTTAGTGGTCTGAAAAATTTTGAGAGCCCCTGTGCCATACGTCTTTTGGATCATAACCAGTAATTATAAACTCGCATACAATCGTGCCGAGCTGGGCGTGGAATGCTTTTATCGACGAACGCCTTCGCATATGCATAGTTCAGTTTTCGAAACTCGTAACGTCACTTCGAATGGAAATGAATGGCTCGAAAATAAATGTTCAGCTAAATTAAACTTTTAATTAGAAGTCTTCATTAACTATATGACCTTTCATTTTCAAAACAAGTCCTGCAGATTCATAAAAATAGTTTCGGGTAATAAGAATCCTGACATTTTTTGTTTAAAATCATATTATGTGAAATTTTTAACAAAACTTCTTTTAAAGATTAAAGTTTAATCTTTTCCTGTAGAATATTTGCATTTAATTCTAGCTAAATTAGATTCATAAAAAGATAGTAGAATATTTATGAAATATTTCTCCCAGTTTTTTATTAAAAAGATCAAAGTCATCAAAATTTAATTTTCATCTTCAGAAATGCGTCTCAAAATTTTTAAAAGATATCCTTGTAAAAAATTAATAATTAATCACTTTTTCATACTTTTTTTGTTAACAATAGATATTAAGATACTTTTTTTTTAATTTACTAATTATTCAAATATTTAAAAATGGTTTCAGGCAATGCAATGGAAGCAGTGCAGGATACGATGGCTGCGAATACCTTTGCTGTGGTCGGGGTCACGTAACAAAATCTCAAGAAATCATTGAGAGATGCGAATGCAAATATATCAGTTGCTGCTACGTAAAATGCAAAACTTGTCGAAGGATCATAACCAACTACGAGTGCAACTAAAGAAAAAATTTTAAAAGTCTCCTTTCATATAAGAATCAAAAGGAACAATAAAAGCGCTCAACAAATTTAAAACAATGCTAAATTGTTTCAAAATTCGATTTTATATTTATTTAAATAAAATAGAAATTTGTTTATGATCCCTTTTAGTATTTTAATATTTATTTGAATATTTATTTTATATTAAATAAATAATTCTTTAAATTGTAAAAGAGAAATAACATCTGACAGATATTCTGCCAGTACAAAATGGAACCACAAATTACGAGGCATCAATTATACACTTCCTTTTGCATCACTAATTGAAAAAAGGAATGAAAAATAAGGCCAAATGGATCGAAAACTATCTTCGGTGACATTATCGTGATCTAAGATTTTGTGAAGCGTCTAGTATATGTTCAGTCAGGCGTCAAAGACAGATGCTATGGACTGGAAATCGTTCTCATCGACTCATTCCAAATTAAGAATTCAAATCTTTAAAAAATTGTTCGATTTATAATAATAAGAGTATTTCATAATTAGATTTTTCGCAAAATGTTATTCTTCCAAAATAGAAACTTTTTATTAAGTAGGAACTATTATACCAAATTTAATTCCTTAACAGAATTTGAACTTTTCCGAAACAAGCTGTTTCCAAGTAGGCACCTAATTTGGATTCTTTCCGAAAATTGGAACCTTTTCGAATTAAATTTTTGCCTAGAATAGAAAAATCTTCAAAACTAGATTTTTTAAAGCTTGCAACCCTTCCAGAAAGTATAGCAACCTTTCGAAAAATGGATTTTTTAAATATAGAAAACTTTTCTTCAAAACAGGACTTTTTCCTGGAACTAAATTAGTTCCAAATAGGAACCTCTCACAAATTAAAAAAAGTATTCAAAGACTTTCAACCTTTCCAAAATTGGAACCTTTTCAAAAAAGGAATCATTTCAAAACTGCATTCTTTCAGAAAATTGGCAACATTCTAAAATTGAATTCTTTCCAAAATAGAAACCATTACAAAATTACATTGTTTCAAAAATACGAATTTTCCAAAATCCTGTCTCTAGAGGAATCTTTTTATTCTGACATCCAATTTCGGAAGAAGAAGTAAAGTTAAACCTTTCCAAATTGGAACTCTTCTCAGGGTAGCTTTTGCAAACTGGGGACTTTCAATGTTGTATTACAAAAATTGGAACCTTTCCAAAAAGGCTTTTATCAAAACTTGAAATTTTTCCAAATTTGAAACATAAAAATTGAAAACTTTTTCCAATAAAACATACTGAAACTTAAATATCCAAATATATTAAATAATAATGGTTTCACCATGGGCATTTGTTCAATAAAAAAAGGGTATCCCTCCATAAGGGCATAGCACCATTTTTCGAAAATGATATTATTGACTCAAAAATCAGATAAATTGTAATTCATATTGTGACAAAAAGGTGTTTCATAATGTCATTTTTAACATTTTTTTGCAAATTTTAAAATGTTCTTGTACGTTTTCTGCACAAATTTTGACAACTTTTTGGAACTTTTTACCATTTTTTTGCAATTTCGAGTACCATCTAAAGTTGAGGAAACATACGCTTCGAGAAAAAAATGCATTTCATTTTCTCTGAAATGGATGACTTTTTTTAATCAAAATTTTCACACCTCAGTTCAACACTTCAGTATCTCTAAATAAAGTTTTTTTTTCCTACAATGGAAATTGGATTTTTAATTGCAGTTCTAAGTTGAAAAACAAACGTCTCGAATAATACAAAAAATTCTTCCTTCTTTTTCTTGAAACTCAATAACATTTTCGAATCAACCTTTTTTGTGTAAATTCAACAACTCAACAGCTATAAATCGAATTTTTTCAGAGATTGAAAATTGGATTTTCAATCACTACAAAATTGAGAATTCAATTCGTATGCATCGAGGGAAAAAATATTCTACTTTCATTTTTTCGAAACCTAATAACATTTTCCAATCAAACTTTTCAAGCTTCAATTCAGCACTGATGTATCTCCGAAGCATTTTTTTTCTATGTAGACTACAAATTATATTTTTGAGCACATTTTTTGTCTCTGGAAAAATCATCAAAATGGTGCTTAATGCCCTTACTGAGGGCTATCCTTCAAATTTAACAGGGTTGTTGCATCATTTACAACAATTGCATTTTTTAATAATAAATTACTTACTATTTACATTCACGAAAGAATATGTTGTTTTAGTTGTTTAAATACTTTCTTTCGGGGAAATTAAAAAATAAATTAGTACTATTTTAAATATTACTAGCAATCAGAAAAGAAAAGCGAAGGTGGTTGATTTTAATGGCCTCATTGGCTGACTTCCGAATCTCAAATAAAAAAAGTCGAAACAGTTAACTGATTTCTTGGCGCGTAGCTTCAACCAAGCAGTAAGTGTATTTGCATATTTAAAAATGTACAGATTTTAAATTGAAATAAAAAAAGACTTCGGAAAAATTCGTTTCTTTATAGTCAAAATGGTTATTTATTTTCATATTTTTGAGGTAAACTTGATAAACAATTTTTTTTTTGTGACGACCCTATTCTGAGTTTTTTTATCTTACTTATACTTTTTCTGACCAATACAACGATTTTGCTCTCTTACTTAACATAAAAGCCAATTTGTGTTATAAGAAAATTTTAGCTGATATTCGATTTCAACGAATTAATAATTCTGATTTTTTTCAAGTAGCCAATATAATTAATAAATTTTCCTTTAAAGTTCAATGCATCAACATAGAGCCCATAATATAAAAAAAATACTCAAATGCAAAAAATAAGTATTTGATTATAAAATTGATTGTTTTTGTTTAGAAAAATAATGATTATGAATTTAAAATTGGTTTTCTTTATTTATTTGGAAATGTACGAAATCAGCAAATGTGTTTCTACACAACGTGATTGACCAACTTGTATTATTTATATCTATAGTATTGTATTCGATATTTATTCTCGCATAACTCTGTGTATTTTTTACATGAGGGAGCGTATTTAACTAATTAATTAATTATTTGTAAGTAGATAGTAGAAGATGTAAATATTAGTATTTAATTAATTTCGGTGTACACGATGTATGTTTAATAGAATTAGAAAATATAATAAATAATACTGAGCAACGAATCATTGCACTTTTTAATCTCGTCATGCTTCAAATTCAGGGTAATGAAAATTTATTTACTTATCAGTCGGAATTTTCTTTTTTATTTAAATCCAAATCCTTTAGGAAGGCACACAAATCTAGCACAGCGCCACAATTTGATTCTTTTTCTGAGGCCCACCAGAGTGCATTCTGAAATTATTTAAAAGATACTTAAATTAATTTCTATACAAAAAAGTAGATTTGAATTTTTTACAACAAGTTTCAACTATTTTTTTCAATTAATGGAATAATGTTTGCTTATCTTTCAATATTAAAGTTCTTTTTGAACTTTTTATCATTTGATTTACTTTACAGTTGATCAGAATTTTTCAGTTTATAGCTTACATTCATAGGACAAATTAAACTTTACCTTCACATTTACAGGAGGCAGAGGAGTGACAGGATTTATTTTCACATTGAGGAACTGAAGTAGATCTCGGTAGTCGATTTGCTCTTCTTTATCTTTGCAAATACTGGTTCAGAAACAAATAATAATAAATTTTATTCATCTCTTTAAGTATCGGTTTTACTAATTCATTTTTTGTGTGTTTTTTTTTGTTAGATACTTACTGATCAAGCATCGCGTTTAGTAACTCCAAATCGAGAGGAATCCTGCAGCCTCGCAAAATTGTATAAAGTTTATTTCTTGGTAAATAACCGGTTCTTTCTCTGTCAATGTGAAGAATATCTTCTTCAAGCCGATTGAGTTCGGTCCAGAGAAAACGATTTATTTCGGTATGCACCAAAGCCCTGATAAAATATAATAATTTGATTCGAAATTAGATTATTACCTTGGAAAATAACTTTCGAAAAAAGTTTCCAAACTAGAACTCAAAAAAATTAAGAAAGTGGCGCATATTTCCGAAGAATTGAATCTTTACCAAAATTGGGTCCTTTTTCAGTTTGAAGATTTCCAAAATGATAGCCTTTTTCATTATGAAAATTTTTCAAAAATTGAATCCTTTCCAAAATTTAAAAATCGATTTGAAATCCAAATTTGGATATTTATTATTTTCCGAATTTTGTGTATTAAATCAAAATGCGAATTAAAAAGCTTCTATTTTGATTTTAATTATTCAAGCCTTTCCAAAATTTCAAAATCGAATTTTTCATCTTATCAAAATTGGGTTTCTTGAAAATAGGAACCTTTTAAAAACTAGAACATTTTTTAAAATTTGGAACATTTCTGAAATTTGATCCTTCTCAAAATTGGAATCTTTAAAAAAAGGAGCAGCTTATAAGCAGAAACAATCTGAATTATTTGCAAAAGTTGAAACCCTTTGAAATGGTATTCATTTCTAAAATTAAAATCTTTACAATATTAGATTTCTTTAAAACTTGAAACCTTTCCAAAAACTATAATCAAAAATATATTATTTAATGAAAATCTTTCCAAAACTCCATTCTTTCAGAAAATTTCAAACTTTCGAAATAATTCTGTCAAAATTAGGAACGTTTAAAAAATTGTATTCTTTAAAAAATAAGAAGTTTTTACGAAATAGAAATCTTTCCTTTGGTTTCTTTCCAAAGTGTGAAACTTTACAAATTTATTCTTTAAAAATAGGCACCATTACAAAATTGAATTCTTCACAAAATAAGACTTCTTTATACATTCTTTTGAACATTTTTACATATAAAATACTGAAATTTTAATATCCAAATATATTTCCAAGTCTGAAGTATAAAATATCCAAATTTGGTTGCTTGCCGCATTTGAATTACATATAAGAGCTCCGCTTTTGATTTTATTCACTGAACGACTGACTACATTTTATTTTATTACGAAAAAAATAAATACCTAATGTATTCTCTTGAATGAAAGTCTTTCTTTTCGTTGTACGAATATCGACGAGCAATCGTAATGATTTCATGTTCTGTGATTCTGTCAACGAGATACTTGCAGAAAATTTCTCTTAAATAGAAAATTCATAATTAAACTAGATATTGACTAAACAAAAAAGACATACAAATCCTTGCTGAAGTTTTCAGTTCTAGTGTATTTTATAATTTAAATCTTTCACATTAGTATTTAAATAAAAATCTGGTAAGGAATAATCGAATAAAAATGAAAGAAAGCTGGCATGTGAAAACATTTATAGATAATAATTAAAAGTATACATTTTACAAACCTTAAATCTTTATACTCCACAATGCAAACTTCAGTTTTAGTTCCAGTTGAAGTTAGCTCTTGTACAAATTGCTTATAGGCTGGTTTTATTAGATCACGAACTTTTTCCATGATCAGTTTAATATTTGCTTTCGGAAACTGTAAGTTGTATTAAATTTATATTTATTCATTATTAGAAATTGTAATTATTCCATTCTGATAAAAAGTGTCAAATATTTAGTTTAGTTCTAATTAATTTTTAATCATAAAATAAAATTTTATAATATTTGCAGTTTAAAATAAATTTTTGAACCTCTTCAGGATGAAGTTCCATATATCGAAGAGCATATAAATCAGCAGAATTGAGTTGAAAATGAAATCCGTAAAGATTCATACGAGCCCCGATAAAAAAATCGCTCGGTTTGTAAAATTTTGGTGGTTCGTTCGTATAAATATCTTGCCCTGGTAACATTACACGCATCCTTTTCTGAAAAAGGCATCTTTGAAATCCTGTAAATAAATTTTTCGCAATTTAAAAAATGTCAGGAAAAGTGTTACAGAAGAAAATACATCTATTTATTAGAATGTAATTAATATTTCTGTTTCCTTTTCAAATAGGTGCTTCTCCTAAGTGAAATATTTCCAAAAATAAAGTATCAAAAATTGGATCTTTTTCAACATTTAAATTAGCAATATGTATTGGAAATCTGAAACGTTCCCTAAATGGGATTTCTTCAAAAATTATTTTTGAAATTAAATTCTTCCCAAAATTCAAGTATCTGCCATCTTGGAGAATATCCAAATCAACAATCAAGTTGAATGCTTTCAAAAATTATTAAACCTATTCAAAATTATGAGATCTGTTTCCAATTCGGATTATTTACATAAATATCAAGAAAAGTATTCTAAAAGTTGCTTTTTCTCAACATTGAATTAATACAAGGAAAATTAATTATTGTTACTTATTTAAGAAAATATAATGTCCACTGTTCTAACCAGAATTTCTGCGAGAAAGTTCGAAAATAGCAATGGTCTCGTCCATAAGATAGACTCTAATTAAAAAGTGTCTATCTGCATTCTCCGGAATTTTTGATATCATTTTTGCTCTGAATCGCAGAACGTGGCTATCAAAACCTTGTCTGAAATAGAATAAAAAATTATCATTGTTTACAGAATACACAATTTTCTGAAATTCACTTCAACGGAATAATCGAAACAAGAATGCAATAAAGTTAATATCAATTATTTCGTTAATAATAAAAAATGAATAAAACTAAATATTGATCTAGAAAGGAAATACACAAATAAAGTAATAAAACGATTATTGCATTTCTGTTGATAATTATCCTTCCATTTAGATATCAACGCACTTATCGTAATAATAAAACTTGATGAAATCTACGGTTGGCGCCTTGGGAGTTACTGTAAAGCAATTTCCAAGAGAGTCTTCATACGAGCCATAACCGTTGTATGGAGGAATGGATTTCTCCACTTTAAATTCGTAATCTGATTTTTTCAAGGGTCCTTCTAGTGGTTTAAATTCTTCTATTCCATATTTGTTTCTAAAATCATAATAATTTAGAAAATTAAAATCAAGTTCCAATTTGAAAACTTAAAAATTGGTACAGTTTCAATAAGAGTTTTCAAATTTAAATCTTCCAAATTGACAATGAATTATCAATCAGATTTTATTCTTATGAATTTATACCTGTAATATTCTTTTGTAAAAGAATCAAGATCAGTAATTACGACCTTCCTTCCAAAAACGTTAATCTGAGCTCCAATCGCTAACTCGTGATCCTTGTAATAATCTCGAGAAACATTTCCAGTATTCAAAGAATCGACCATATAATAACTTTTTACTGTTTCGCCTCCCAGAACATTTAAAACCGTAAATGGATCATCTGATCCAATCGGCTCCACACTTTCAAAAAACTGTAAAGTAATATAAAATTAATAAAAAAATAAATTTAAATTAATTTGTAAGCAAAGGCGAAAAAAATAACATTAAAACTTAAGCCAAATTAAAGTTTTATTTAATAATAATCAATACCTTTGGAATTTTTGATCTTTTAAGGAAAAGTGGTCCAGAATCACGACCGGAATTTGGAGGCAAGATCTCCTTTATTTCCATAGTATCATCTGCGAGATAATAATGAATTTCTAAATTATGAACTTCCCCATAAGGACTTTCTCTGTCGTCCCAATATCCAAAAAACCTCAAAATTTGTTTATCAAATTGTAAAAACTTTCCTCTTGTATCAATTGTTCGATTTGGTTTCTTTGCTAAAATTTTCTGAAAAAAAACATTCATATTTTCAAGATACATTTTCTTTAGTCGAATACGCGCAGCAAAAAGAAGACATGTTTGTCATTTTTTTCATGTTGTCAATGTTCAAGTAGGATGGTCCCATTTTATACTAGTAAAAATTCTACGTTCGATTTCTGGTGCTCGCCCCCCTCCCATCATTTTTTTTCATTTTCCGGAGAAAAGCGTTGTTTTCGAAAAAATGGGAAAAAGAAGTACTTTTCATTAACTTTTTGTAACGTAAAGTTTAGTGACCTCTTAAGAAATGTTCAAGGAATATTTTCCACGCAATAACTTTTTATTCCCCCCCCCTCTCCCAACCACCCTAACATTATACCCGGAAAATGCCCCAAAAAATACAATATAGTAGTTTTATGTCAAATTCATGCTACACGCGGTATTTTATGGATTTTTTCAACATGAATTATTTTTATTCCATAAAGTAAAAATTGTCCAAGTATTTTTTAACTAATTTTGAATTGCTTGAACAACTTTTCCCCATTGTAAATCGTGAAAAGTTATTATTTTTCGGGTTAAATAATACAGTTGATGAATTTCCAGAGTAATCTTTATTTTCAAATATAATATAAATTATATTTTTATTTATTTCTAACATATTTGGTAATTATTTAAACAATTTTCATTTGTTTAAGCAAGTGTTTTCCCTGTAAATCGTGTTATTAAATAATAAAGTTATTATTATTATTTTCTGGAATTAATGACACAATTAACGAATGTTGAGAGTATTATATTTTTTTAACGATATTTGACATTAGTTCAACAATTTTTAATTGTTGAAACAACTTTTTCCTCTGTAAATTTGTGAAAAATTATTATTTTATGGAATTAATGAGACAAGTAACGAATGCTAAGACTACTATATTTTGTAACGATATCTGACAATTATTTCAACAATTTTCAATTATTTAAACAATTTTTCCCTCTATAAATCTTGAAAAGTTACTACTTTCTGGGATTAATAACGCAGTTAATAAATGCTCAGAGTGATATTTTTCTGAAAGACAGTTCGAAATTATTTAAACAATTTTCATTTATTTATACAATTTTTGCCCTGATAAATCTTAAAAGTTGCTTTTTTCTAGTATTAATGACGCAGTTAATGAATGCTAGGATTAATATTTTTGTGGAAGACAGTTTGAAATTATTTAAACAATTAATTATCATTTACTTGCGGGTTTTCATAGGAAAGGTGGAGAAAATTCTCATTTTTTCAAATCGATTCGTTGAGATAAGAAAATACTGAATAATAAGCGACATAGTGTAAGAAATTCGAATAAACTAGAATTTTCTCCATCTTTCCTATGAAAAAGAGCAAGTGATTTTAATTGTTTAAATAACTGCAAACTCTCTTTCACAAAAAATATCACTCTTCCATTCATTAACTGCGTCACTATTTACAGCAAATACATAATAACTTTCAACAGTTTACAGGAGAAAAAATGTTTAAGCAAATGTAAATTGTTTAAGCAATTACCAAATTCCCTAAATCAAAAAGATTACACTTCAAATTCGTTAAATGTGTCCTTAATTCCAGAAAATACTAAGTTTTCATGATTTAGTGGAAAAAATTATGTATATAGAAATTGTTTAAACAATTGAAAAATAGGCTAGTCAAAAATATTACTTTTACATTCATCAACTATATATCATTCATCACAAAAAATAGTAACTTTTCACGATTTACTGTAAAAAAATTGTTTAACCAATTGAAAATTAGTTAAGAAATACTTGAAAACTTGTCTCTTATCGAATGAAAATAATGAATGTTGAAAAAATAAAATAAATAAACATTTTTAGCATGAATTTTACATCAAGCTGGTATTGTGCATTTCTTGGGGTATTTTCCGTGCATAATACAATGGGGTTAGACGGGTCAAAATTAGAATCTATTGGGTGGAAATTATTTCTTAAACAATTCTCAAGAAGCGTCTAAGCTTTAATTTGAAAAAAGTTAATATCAGGTACTTCTTTTTTTTTCTTTTTTTCGAAAACCGAGCATGTTAATTTCAAAAGCCCGGGAACACATGTTAATGTTAAGCAATTAAAAAAAATTACGGCATTTTTTTCAGACAACAAACAAAGTGGGGGAAATCCATCACCAAAAATCGAAATTCGAAATTTTTGACCACCCTAATGTTGCACCATAACTTTAGACGTGATTGGCGTATCGGCATGAATTTTTCTTTGAAAAATTCGGAGAGACATTAGAAAATAAATTTTATATGCCAAAACAGACTCATAAATCGTTAATTTTTTCTGAGAATTGAAAAAAAACGTTGAAAGTTATTTTTTCATAATTATTTCGAAAACTTATCACCGGGAAAATCTGTCAAAATAGATTAGTAGAAGATTTGACCTAATTTTTTTTTAATTTAATGGTAAAAGTAATAAAATATCGTACGATTTAAATAACGTTTAAAAACTGACACCGTCAAAGAAATTTCGTTGTTATTATATAACATATGATTTCTGGCATGATGGAGTACGTGACGAAGAGTTAATTAAAATTACGGTAGAAGCAGAACAAAGTCAAATTGAAAAGACACGAAACGAAGAACATGTAATATAACCATATAACCAAATCATAAAATTGAATATTTCAAATTTTAGAAACAAATTTTGAAATAAATTTACGAATAGAATATATATTTTTATTATTGAAAATGAATCAATATTGCTGGAGTTAGACGAGTAAAATAAATACATGTTGAATAATATTAGTAATGCACTGAAAAGGTATGAAATAAAAAAAATTTCTAAAAAAGACGAATCCGCTGGTGAAATTAAACTCCAAGGTAGAAAACGAAAATTTAATAAGATTAAATTAAATTTATTTTTAAATTATTATTAATAATAGTATTGATGATAATTTAACAATATAATGTAACATTATCACTTTCTTCTTTTCTACCTTAAGAGTTTAATTTGGCCAACGTATTCGACTTTTTTTAAAGTTTAAAAAAAATTATTTATTTATATATTTTTCATATCAAGATTAATTTTTACCTCTTTTCGCCTTTCCATATATGGGTCAGAAGGTAATTCTATAGGATCCGGTACAGGAATTCCCATTCGATTAAGAAAATTTCTTGTAAATTTATCACAATCAACAATTTTGTAAACCCTTCCATAAACCTCCAATTCTTCACCAATGTTGAGATCGATAATATCATAATTTCGATATTGTAATGGATTTGGCATTGGGATTCGTTGTCGTCTTACAATAAGGCCTGAGGTAAAATAAATATAAAAGTTTATCAAATCAGAATAAATTAAAAATAAATTAAAATAGTAAGACTTCAAAGCGATGTATCCAATTTATTATATTTAAGTTATCTTTTCGGAAATTTTTTTAAAATTAAATTTTGATCACAAGAAAAAAAAATAGATTCTGTATAAAATATAACTTAAAAAAACATTTATAAATTTAAAATGCACCCTTAAACCTTGTTCTATGCCACTATTATCAGTCACAGGTTCCGAAATCTTCATCGTTCCGTCTTCTAAAAAGAAACTTATACTGACGATTCGAATTTGAAAAGATGATTTCCATCTTTCGTGTACAGTTGCTTGAAAATAGCCTTTGAACATCAGTCTCTGCGCAATAAAAATTAATGTGATTGTTAAAAATTACATTTTTTTATAAAAGATAATATCTTTCATACTTAATTTATTTTAAATATTAACTTTACTTTGTATATAAATTATCTACAATATTTTAAATCTTTTTTTTAAGTATGATGAAATATACATTATACTTGAAAATTTCATTTCCGATTTCAAATTTCTAAGCCTCAAAATTTAATTGAAGTTTCGATATATTGAATATTGAATATTTTAAAATTTAAATGCTTCGCCATTTGAAATAATCTGATTGGACTGATGAAACATTCAAATTTTGAATTATAAATAATTTGGAATGAAGACAGTAATTTTTAATGAAACAACTTTATTCTTTTTGATTAACAAATTGTAACTTGTATGTATGTATGTATAAATTGTAACTTAAGATAGTTATATCAAAAAATTTTCAAATTGAAAGTGTTTAAATTTTACAGTATCCAGATGAATGTTTCAGCCTTGCGATTAATTTTTAACAAAAGTTGCATCGAATTTAAAATGTTTATATTGTATTTATTTTATATTATTGTTTGAAATTAGAAAATTATGAATTTAAAACTAATTTTTCAAATATGAATTATTTTCAATTGAAGACGTGTAACATTTCAAAATGTTCTACGATTTTATGCTGTAAATGTACAAAATTGAATTTATTAAAATTAACCAATTTTGACTAAGGCCATTCGAGTCGATAAATAAATTGGACGGGTTACATATTTGGAAGCTAGCTAACCAACTTTTTGAGGTATTCTAATTTCAAAACAAATAAATAATTAAAAGTGTTTCTTTTTGAAAAAGATACTAATTTACGTTGATTTGTTAAAAGTTAAAAATTTAAGTTAGAAATTACTCAAATTTAAAAACATCCAATTGTAAAGAAGTATAATTTTTAATAACCCAATTCCCGACTTATAAGATCAACAATATTTAAAAACATCGAAATAATTTGTAGCTAAAATTAATTAAAAACAGCTTTAAGTTTGTTGTCTTTAAAATTTGGAAACATTCAAATTAAATCAACCAAGTATAAAATACCGCTGCGAAGTAGTTTGTATGCATTCACTATGGGTGTATTTATTTCTGCTCATTTAGTTAGTTGCATGTAAAGTTTCATACAGTCTTTTTTCCGATTCTTAAGCATTTATGTAATTTTCTAGAGAAATATACTCTGTAAGTTTAATTTAAATTAACAGAAAAAAATAGAAAACAGAAAGGGGCAGAGAAAGATAGAGATAGATGTATGGAATAATTTTTAAAAATAATTTTAGATTATATCATCAAACATTTTTCTGACTATCAATATTTATTGATACAGAGAGACGTTCAAAAAAATTCTGGTAGCAAAACTATACTCTTAATATTTAATAAAAAATTTTACTTATAAACGAACAATTAAAAAATGTTTGTATGGAGATAGCTGTTATCATTTTATCGAATTATATCAATTCGAATTTCTCAAATTCTTTTTTGCCATTCTCACGATATTTAATGAAATAAAGTTCGAAAATTTTCATCTTACAAAGCTTCATTTTTCATATTTTTTTAATTTTCAGAAGTGTACAAAAATGTTTGGTTAATTGACGTTTGTCGTTTTGGTTATTTTTCTTTGCGATTTTTTTAGAAATATATTCTTGAGATTTTAATGTTTATAGACATATATATAATTTCTATAATTTTATTTTTTCATAAGATAATATATTATAAGTTAAAATTCATAATAAATTTATGTTGAAAATGAGTACTATCTACATTAATGGTAACATTGATCATTTACACATTATTTAAGGCAGCAAATTTTAATATAATTTAATAACACTGTACTAAATGATAATGAAATTGGATTTTTAGAAGAAATCTCTCCAGAAGATTACATGAATGCCTATGAATTGAAAATTCCGTACAACCAAATTCCAATTATATCTAGATACGTGTAGAATGGGAAGGTACGGAATCAGCAAATTTTAAAATGTCGAAACGACTACTTAAAAATAAATGAAAAGAAGAATAGTTCATGATTTATTATTTACAAAGTTGATCCTATTAACCTTTTTTAATAAACCTTTTTTTTTAAATAAAATTTAAATTTAAAATTTGAAATCATTTGTTAATTATTAGAATACTTCAGCATAGTTACCATGTAGTTGTTATTATATAGAATACTGTTGTCATATTTGATAGATAGATTATATTTTTTTGAAGTCCATTTTAGAAGATTTTTCCAATTTTTTTTTATTTTTTAGAAGAGAGTTTGGAAAAAATACGATGGGTTCGGCTAACTATCTGAATAGTAAAATGTTTATTTTTGTAAATAAAATATCTAAATTCATTTAGTTATAGGAGATTAAATAATAAATTAGGTTATTATTAACCTTCGTAGAAAATTACGCATTTCATAGATATAATATGATATTTTTTCAATAGATTCTTACTGGCCTGAAGTTGATGAAGAGGCTATTGAAGCTGCATTTGCTTTAGCGGAAAATTATTTTAAAAATTTTGGCAATATTCCTGAAAATTCTGAAAATAACGAAAATTTAAAGGAAGAACTTAATTCTGGCCAAAAACGTCAAAATTCTAAAAATGAAAATGAAAAAAAGAATAAAAATTTTACAAGAGAAAGCGCAGAAAAATTAGAAGACGAACCACCTTTAAAAAAATGTACCAAAACACAGGAACCGGCAAGATTACCTGTGCAGGTTCGTATGCAGGATCGTGCCCAGGAACATGTCCAGGATCTTTCGATGTTCCTGTACAGAAATTTTCAGCTGGGATGTATTCTGTTACAATGTACAACTTTCTTACCTACAGTTGTTTTATATTTCAAATTAAAACCTCATAGAAACAATGTAACTTTTCTTAAAATTTTCTGAGTAGCTATTGATTATTCAATAATGGTCTTCGAAGGTTCGTCAAAAGATCAATGCATGCGTCTCGAAGATGCGAACAATTACATCAAATGCAGTACTGTTATATGCCCAATATAAAAAATCCTCTTATAAACAAGGAAACTAGTTTTGTTGAAAAATTTAAAAACGATATTGGTAGGTTATGGTAGATCATGAAAAGTTCTTAATTTTGGCAATCGATGCGTCTCGAAGATGCAAACAAATATATTATATACATTATAGTTGTATTCCCAATATTAAAAAAGTTTTCCATGTATCAACAAGATAAACATATTTTTTCAATTTATAAATCGGTATTGCTAGATCATAAGAAGTTATAGAAGGTTCGTCAACAGGTCATTCGACGTGTATCGAAGACGCAAACAAACATGTCAGATACAGTACTGTAGTACTCCTAATATGAACAAAGTTTTTCTCATATGAACAGAATACACACCTTATTTTTTACTTCATAAATCGGTACTGGTCGGTAATAAAAGGTTTACCAATAGATCAATCGATGGGTCTCAAGGACGCGAACAAATACTCTGCATGTAATATTGTGTTTCGAATACCAAGAAGTTTTTCTCATAAAAACAGAATAAACAATTTTTTTTAAATTTCATAAATCGGTACTGGTGAATCATAAAAGGTTCATCAATAGATCAATCGATGCGTCTCAAGGACGCGAACAAATACTCTACATGTGATATTGTCGTATTTTAAATATCAACAAAAATTTTCTCATATAAACAGATTAAACCATTTTTTTTTTAATTTATAAATAGGTACAGGTGCATCACAAAAAGTTTATCAATAGGTCAATCGTTGCGTCTCAAGGAGCCGAACAAATACACTCGATATAATATTGTCATATTTTGAATATCAAAAGAGTTTTTCTTATATTAACAGAATAAAACATTTTTTTCAACTTCATAAATCTGTACTGGTAGGTCATAAAAAATTCAACAATAGGTCGATCGATGCGTCTCAGAGACGCGAACAAATACGCTAGATATCGTATTATTGTATTTTGAATATCAAAAAAGTTTTTCTCATATAAACAAGGTAAAATTGTTCTTTTTCAATCTCTGAACACAAGAAAAAACTACTTCTAAATAGTCGATCTAGCTCAAAATCTTATCAGACCTGGATATAAATCGGAGCTACACTCCATCCAAATTTCATGATCGTAGCTCTTTTACTTTTCGTGGAATGGTGAACAGAAAAAAGTTACACACACCCACGCATACATACAATGAAATTTTTTACAAATTTTATTTTCGAGCTCCTGGGGTCGAATTATATTAAAATATGTCCAAAAAGTAGATTTGATAATTAAGGTCATTACAAACCTCCCTCTATGAGGAAGCAATTAAAACAACTCGAAAGCTTCCTAATTTAAAAGATTAAAAAATTCTTCAACCGTTGTAATTGAATGACATTCAAAAGAATTGATTAAATTTCACGACTTCTAAATCTGGAAACATTCATGAATAAAAGAGATATATTTTCAGAGATTTTACTTCAGTATTTAAATGCTTGAAAATGATATTCTCTTTTTATTAAAATTTAACTTCAAGTATGGAAATAAAAACTAAAAAATCTGTCATGACAATATTATACAGAAAATAAAAATAATTTTTTGTATAGTACCTGCCCATCAAAAGCAAGCCAAGATGGAAGAACTTGAGATTCTCCACGAGCATAAATCGAAGGATAACGACTGTGCTCTGGAACATTTGGCCTTTCTGCAAGATAATAAACTCCATCATGGATTTTATCAAAAAGATGACTCCTATGAAATCTTGTCTGACCAATCTGAAAAATATAAACGTAAAATATTATTAGTTTACAAAATTAATACATAACTTCAATTTCTCTAGTGAATATTGATATTTACCTTTGTATCAAAATTAAAACCTGGCAAACACGGCAAAGCGGGTGCCCGATCCATTCTTATTGATTGGTTTTACTCTTTTGCATTAAAAAATAATTCACTGAAAAATAACCTTTCCAAAAACACCTGTCGACCTTAATAACCTTCGAGAAAAAAACGGATTACTTGAAGAAACCTATTTATCGGCGTTTCCTTGGTTTCCATTTCGCGCGCACAATAATTTAAAATAATCAATAAAACTGTAATTATTCGATTATCTAATGTAAAAATTAAAAACTTAAGAATTATAAAAATAAGATACTTAAAGCGACTTTTAAAATTTCAAACTTAAGAACTAGTACAAAATATTATTAAAAATATTTCTAAGCTATTCTAATATGAGAAAATGAAATAGAACCGATTCCCTCTAAATGAAAAGACATCACTAGAAGAAAATTACAATTCAACTTTAATGACTTGTATATAATTCAACACATTTAACAAACTTCGTGAAATGCTTTCAGCATTTGCTAAAACTATGCGGTAAAATATTTAGAATAACCGTAATGTAAACTCGAGTATAAATATAACAATGCACTCTTAAAACTTACTCTTGCAAACTTATATAAATATTCAATCAGTTAATGAGTTAATACCAAGTTAAAAGCGTCTATGATTAAAAGCGGTAAAGTAAGAATAAAAATTACAGTTTCTACTTTATGGCGCAGTGAAAACTCTCAATTCAAACATGAATTCATAAAAAATGTATAAACAGTCCATACTTCAACATTATAGATCATAAATCACTCATTGAAATTCAGTTTGGACTTTAATACTTTAAGTACTCGGAAAGTTTTTGTGGCAATTATGAGTTGTTCCCCGTTATTAATTAGGCTTATTAATATTAATTATTAATTATAAGTCGGGTAGAAAGAGTAGAGGATCGAAACTGATCTTTAAATTGTAATTACACCTAGATAGTATAAACTAGAGATTTGCAATTGCATTAATTGCATTTAGTACCGGTGTTAAGTAAATCAGCTTGAAATGCGTTATTAAAAGTACGAAAAGCGATTGAAAACTTTCCGGTATATCACACTGGTGACGTGTTTTGCAAACACGTTTTCTACATGCTGTTTAAATAGAAATAACAGACGCAGAGTATATTTTATATTAAACAATCTCGAGCTCTGTAACAGATAAAAATCCTCCATACATTATTTTATCAAAAAGCACAACCTCTCTATCAACTTTCTTTCAATTTTGTCCTTCCAAATGTCAATGACTTCTCTCTAAATAAATATATGTTAAATTTCCTTCATAAGCTAACAATAAAATTATCAGAATAAAAATTATATTCTTTGATTATTTTTTTTTGGGCCCGCCGAAACATTCATAAAATAGAAAAAACCTCCCCCTTCTACGCCTCCGAGTCTAGTCTTTTATTTCTGACAGTAAATCAAACCAGGTAGTGACGGATTGAGAAAAATCGATTTCGGACAGATCAATGTGGATTTGCCCCATTATATTATTGCCTGATGAAAGCCAGCCTTTTTGCGTACACACGGAAATTTCTAGAGTTTTGCTATTTATGTCTCCTTGGGAAACTATGTACTCGAATTTTTCGTCAAAGACTGGGTTGCAATTATCTTTCATTACAGCAGTTTTGCGTTTTGTTTCTTTGTGCTTGTCTGGCAGCAGGTAAAGCTTCACGTAAGGATCCGGAATGTTGTGGGGATCATTTTGAGGCAGAGGTAGATTCCTGAAATCAAAAATAACATTTCAAATTTCCATTTGGCTACTTTCGTAGTAGAATCAAAAACAAAATCTGGGTATTATTTATTAATTACACATTTAGGGAACTACATGCCGAATTCACAAAAGAGAAACATGCATATCGACTTTTTTTATTTATTAGGTTATCTTACCTAAACTTATAGAACATATCGACTATGGTTTTTATACTTTCGCAAATTATATTTTTGAAATGCTTTATAAAAAAAAAAGTGAAAAGTTTTCATCATAAGTTGTACCGTTTGGCTTAGTTTTAATCAAATTAATTGAAAGTGCACTGAACAAAATTGTCGTGTACATAATACATAATTAAGTAAAAATTCAAAACAGCGGCCATCTCAATCTTTTGAAAAATGCATTTTTGTTTTATTTTTTCAACTAAATTATACCAAATTTTATCAAAAGACAAAGTTTGTAATTAAAAATCTACTAGAAATGTGCAACGACAAATTGTTCATTTATCAAAAATTTGGACGTCAGCCATTTTGACTTTTTCATCATTTAAGTTTTTTAATTCTTGGGATTCTCTCGAATTCTCTGTACTCTTTGAATTATTAAATTCAATAGCATTTTTTATTATTTCTTTAAATGCTTTGGAATCAACTTGAACGCTTCTGAATTAATTTCAATTCTGACCGATTTCACATGATATCGGACAGTCTGACCCTGGTGATGTCACATAATTGTTTGGGGCTGAAATATATTGTTTTCAAAGGCAAAATATGACACACTTATTTTTCGTTTTTCACCCAAAGTTTGTTTTCATTATCTTAGGGCTACTTGAATATTTAGGAGAATTTTGAAAAAATTAACGAAAATTTTCTTTTAGAAGTTGCACCTTGGGAACACATCGACGTAATTTTTTTTTGCGATAGTTTATAGTGCGATCTGCACTCTTTCAAATCCATTAAAGCAAATTGAAACTTTTTTAAATTTACCAAAATGGCGTATATTTTTCGAAAAAACTAAAAAGTGAATTTTCTCAAAAAGGACACCTTTGATTTTTTTCTTGATTTTTTTTTAATTCACAGTAATATGAGGGAGATATCATATTGAGTTTCGTTGTCGATAAACTATTCCTTAATATAGAAATACTTATTTTTTATATTATAAAATACATTTTTCAAAATATCAATTCGTTTTTAAACATTCTTAGTTTTAAGTCTCAAATAAGCTAAGATTATGTGGGGTGACATAATTATTCTAAAAAATTAAAATTCCGAATGTTGAAAAATACCGAAAATATTAATACCGAAATCTCAAATTACCAGAAGAAATAGAACCACAGAAAATATTTAATAACCAAATTGAAATATTCCGAAAGTAAAAGTCAGTGAAAGTAGAAAAATTTCAAATTTTCAAAATCTGGAAATTTAAACTTCACGAAATTAGTAAATTCCCGAAATTTCTAATTACCAAAGTTTACAATTCCCGAAAACTTCAAATTCCCCCCAAAAAGATTTAAATTTATTATTTGTTATATCTGTTTGAATAATATTTTATTTTATATCGTGCATACTGCATGCTTCAGAAATTTAACATTATTTCAACTGATACAAAAATATAATTTTTTTCGGGAATATGAAACTTCTCTAATTCGGAATTTACTAACTTCGGAATATTTCAATCTCGTAATTAACATTTTAGGTACTTCTTTGTTTGTTAATTCAACATTGCCGACATTTTCATTTTTTGCAAATTTTTCGTACTTTTTAACATTCGAGATTTTTCTTTTTTCAGCAAAATTAATTGATGATATAATTATGTTACGTCTCAGATAAGACCTACTTACCTCATTACAAAATAATT